>VXBO01004819.1:607325-636706 GCA_013400135.1 Rhinoptilus africanus
GGGGGCAGTGGGAAATAATGCTTGCAATCCCACTGGCAGCAAATTATTTGAAGCTCTGTTTACATAAAAACGGCAATAACCTCAGCGCTGAATGTACTGGATCCTTGTGGATAATATATGGAGTAGAAGGTCAGTGCCTCATGCAAGTAGGTAAGATACCTAGATCCCAAGTGTGGGTGAAGCCAGCGTGCCATGGTTAAGGTTAACAAACTGATTCAACAGGGCCTAAAAAGAGAGAAGGTGAAAGGTCAAAACTGATTAAAGAGAATCTGATTTTTATAACTTTTCCTGACAGTACCCAATTTATACATCTTGCTTCTCCCTTCTTACAGAAGGAAGCTTAGGGATCACTGAGGCTCCGTGCTGTAAAATTAACGCAAGTGTCAAGCTGTTGAGCTGAATCACTCCAAAGGCATGTAATGAGTCAGTGTCCAAGATGCTCACTACAGCAGAACTAAGATCATTTCGTGGCTCTACAGCTAAAAAAAATGCATGATACAGCTTTCAGGGGAGTGGATGGCAGCACCTCCAACTCTTACCTTTTTCACTCCTCTCTTGAAAGAAATCTCTTTTACCCTAATATCTTCACTTGTGCAGAATGTGAAAAACAAGGAGGCTGTAATTTGTTACATTTTCATTCTTTTAACTACAGGGCAGACAAGGACCGCTGGAGGTTCATTCTCATGCTGGGGAGCTAGAAGATGACGTAAGGATAGGAAGTCTGTGTCACATCTAACGATTGTGACTCAGTACTTAAAATCATTATTGAATGGTAGACTCCAGAAGGCTAAATCAAAGGGATGCACCAGAACAGGATCATGGTTCAGACTTACTTAGATCCTTCTAATTCCACAGGCAAGGGACGGGAAAATACTAGTAGTACAATGGTTTAGATTTAGCGCAAAAGGATCAAAACTAGAACCCATCTGTGGAAGATGCCATAAAGATGTTTTAGACTGAAATGCCTCAAATGGACAGGAAAAATCCTTGAACCTGCTATTTCAAGAATCCCATTTAACAGAATTCTTAATTCATGGGAAATGTAGATTAGAAACTGAGTGTTTTCCTTACAGCAATAAACCCCCAAACAATTAGGAGTGAATTCAGGGGGTTATAATGGCATTATTACATGGAAGATCTGAATGACCAAATGAATAAGGAGATACTGGAGGAAACTACTTGGATCACCAGAATCTAACAAACAAAAGGCTTCATGTTGGAAACATTAAAGAAGCTGGAAATTGTGACAGCTGCACAATAAATCATGCAAATCACAGCAGTTGGGAAGTAATAGCAAAGGAAGAAGGACTTAAAACACTGGAAGACCTTCATGTAAATTTATTATTTTACTTAGAGCTCTTTGGGACAAGAATTGTCCTTTTACTCTGTATTTGCACAGTGCCTGGTGCTGGTCTGCAACTGTCCTCCTAGACATTTATTATAACACAAATAATAATAAAGACTGAGCAGACCATGCACTTTGTTCCTGCTGTTAATTGCCCCATTAAGGGAAAAACTAAGTAAGGGGCAAGAAATCTGATTGGCCAGAGCTGCCTGGTCTACGGGGATTGCAAGTGGAATAATTTTATAGATTCGAAAGCAGCTGCGTCCCTTGTCTTTGTCCAGTTCACAACAGAAAGAAGCTCACATCACAGAATTTCTCCTTCATACGTAGGAACTTGCATGAGCAGCCTCAAAAGCAACCAAGTTTCCCTGTCAACTCTAAGGATGCTTCCTCTACAACAGGAGTGAAACACAGTATAAGGACAAACACAAGGAACATTTCCACTGTAGCTGTCCATGCCATAAATATTCACCAAACAATGGGTCCACTTTCTTTTCCCCTGGGGTCAATTTGGCATTTTTCATGGATGTTACATTCACTATTTAAAGAAACAAAGCATATAGGTGTCAGGACAAATTCAGGATGCTGCTCAACCAATACAGGACTGTATGTTCCAAAAAAATCACGTGTACTGATCACTAACTCCTCTCTCGAAACACTTGAGTAAGATCCCACCATCCTAAACTGAGTTAAAATGTCCAAGAGAATTAGTTCTAGAGAGAGTTATACGCAAGCCTAGTTTCTACACAGAAATTTGGGTGCAAACCAGGAAGGCCTACAAAATCAGACAAGGTTCAGAATGGCACTTCTACTGTTTTTTGTTTTCCTTAAACCCTGGCACAGCCAGCACATGTCAGGGACTATTATAATTATACTCTTTATGTGCTGAAAAATTAATAAACAATTACTCACTTAAGAAAAAAAAGAAAGCAGCCGTTTCCTTGATAAATGCTGCAGAAAGCATCAAGAATCTTTCTGAAATCTGGGTCCACACCACAGCAAGAGACTAACACCAATGTAGGAATGGCCATTGTTGCTACGGAGAACGGGCACAACCAAAAGCTTGAGCCTGTAACGCTGCAGTTTTCCCAAGGCTCTGCACCTGATCCATAGGAGCCACAAGGCATTTTTCTATCTTTGTAATACAAGAAAGCAGATTCAGTCCTTAGTGCTGCTTTGGCCCAAGTACAGGCTGCTCAATCAATTTCTATTAAGCCACAAAGTCCAAAACTGGGGGTGTTTGAAATGCACTAGTTTCAATTCTCCTCGGCCAAAAAGAGCTTCCACACTGCCTTCGTGGCTGGAAACTAAGGGTTACCTCTACTGTGGTAGGAAGCCAAGCTCAACTTCCCAGGAAACCATGAGGATGGTAAAAAATATACGCTTTCCTGAACAAATAGGTGAGACAGCAAAAGTCTAGGACCTTTATAAATTCTTACTGAAATTTATTTGCAGCCTAAAACTTGACTAAAATCTGCCATTCAATTAGTTCCTCCCTAAAATATTGGCAAGCTCTATATTAACTTCCTTGAGAATCCAAAGGGAACTCAGGTGCACTTGCACTGAAAGGCTTCCAATTTTCTTTAAAAAATTAAATAAAGTTAAATAAATCCCACATATCCCTTTTGAAGCAGACCCATGCTACTCAGTCTTCTCCCCACCTTAAATCAATGGTAACCCAATTCAAATGCCTTACAGCTCTGTCTGAGAACTAGTGGAGAGATCAACGCTTTTTATCTTAAGGATTATGGATCGCTACTTGGCTGACTAACATACCCAGCAGCCCATTAGAAATACCACAAAGGGCACGCTGTTTCTCCTTCCACCCCTCAGACTTGAGAAAGCAGCATATAAAACTCACCCCTTCATGTTGTAGTTCTTAGCCTGCCTGCCTTGTTTCATACTCTAAACATACCAAGATTTATTAACCTTTACAGTAAAAACAAATAAAATAATGATGAAGTAAAAACACAGTGATGTAAGGGCTGCAGCTAGCACCGTTTATCTGTGGAAATCCAATTAGTGCTCAAGTGGCAGAGATACCTGGAAAAGTGCTCACAATCAAATAAAAAAATGATACAAAAACATTAACCTGATGGCTAAAAACTCCACATTTAAACATTTAAAGTAATAAAGGTGCTTTTATTGAGTATTTTCTATATTTCATTAGGTCCCAAATTGACGAGAAGCCCTAGAGATGCATTTCCTGGGCTTTTGGATCCTTAGACCGAATGCTTGACTTTGTTGTTGTTGTTATAAAACAAAAAAAAGAAAGAGTGTTTTTTGCTAGAATGGCAAACTTCTTTGCACAGCAGCAACTACAGCAACAATCGCATATGCAGGAAATGCTGAGAAGCCTATGAAGATATTCTTAGGTCTGACACATTCGTTCTGTACTCACAATGACGTGAGCAGAAATGTTTGAATTACTTTTGCATGTAAGAATATCTGGATTTACCTCTATTGTTGTGCCCTACCGGAAATTCTCTCAAAGCCATCGGCTCATGTCCCTTGGCTGGGAAAGTGACCATATTGATGAGACAGTTGCTGGAAAGACAAGTACCCACTGTACAACTTGATGGTCTCAGAAAAGAAGATAGGTACTGAATAAATCATGAGATTAGTCAAGCCCCTAGCAGTAGGGCCCTCAGATTAGGTCTGCTTACAAGACTTACAGAAAAAGCAGTACAATGTCCCTGCTCTATCCTTCTTAATACTGTGACTCTGCTGCTTTTTGTCAGCATTAAATTCACTTAAATTTATTAAAAGAGGAATCAGGAAAGAGTCACTGTCAATGAACAGAAGACCAAACTTCTGAGTAACAACTTTCTTCATCTCTCTAAAGCCACAGAACAGGAGACAGTGATACTTCGTAAGCTTGGGAACATCTAATAGAACTTTACCCATAGGTTTTGCTTATAGCAAAATGTTACACTTGCTTCCGGTATCAATTTATGCGTGCTGCTCTTATGCTTTACACAGAGGAGTTGAATATACGCATTCAGAACTGACTGCATTAAATGCAAGATAAAATGCGCCTAAATTCCATTCCAAGGTGAATTAACTGAGTTAAAAGAACCAACTTCCGTGAACTATACAGAAAGCACACTTATATTTCACAAAAGAATTTGCATTTTGTATTTTATCCAACTGTTTTTAAAAGTGCAAAAGCTTTTACTACTCTTCTAGGGAGATTTCATGACAGATCACTGTCAGGATTTTTACCTAATGCTAATCCTTAACTTCCATTTTTTATAATATGAATCCACTGCTCAGAAATAAATTTAAGACTTAAGAATATCCTATGAACATCTTGGATTGTACTGGGTACCAGAAAAATAGTTATTTCCTGACTTCACTGTTTCACAGGGCAGCTGCTGACGCTCAGATGTTCTGAACTGACTGGCCCTACGTGTGGTATTCTCTTTCTACAGAGAATATTCATGAATCAGCTTTTAGATGCCAAAGAGTACAACCTGTCTTCAGGGAGCAATTTCTACGTCTCTTTAACTTTAGTGCTTGGTATGTAGCAAATTATAAAGAGGAATGTGATACCTAGGATTTGCACACTGAAATGTAAAATGTTTAAAATAAAAAATTAAGGACAAAAATCCTGTATCAAACACATTCAACACAGCAACGTTTAGATTCCCTTCCTCTCCATCCCCTGTAATCAACAGGGATGAGCACTGGGTAAGAATCAGCGGTGAGAGACCTCCTACTCCTGTCTGGAGTATAAAGAGTCCTGGTTTATTATTCTGCATTTGCATGTGGCAGCAAATGTGTAAATGTTTTAATAATACAAAAATCCCAATAGAGTGGAGGAGGAGGATATGAAAGAAAGAAATACAAGGACATTTACTTTCTTGAGAGTGAGACAGAAAGGAAAAGAGAGAAAGAAGATGACACGATAAGGGACAAAGCAAGCTTTCTGGGGTATATCTGGAAAAAGCTAGAAGAGAAATCATTAGGAAGTCCATAGTGCATCTACAGTGATACAGTGCGGATCAATTCATTTAACACTGCCCTGTACATTTACAGAAAAGTACTTTTGATATAATAAAGGCTCATAAACACACAGAAATTGGGTTAGACCTGTTTCGAATTCCTGCCAAACAATGGTTCAGAAAAATGAAGCTCTATTTTAATTAGCTCGACTCAAGAGTGATTTGATAACAGCAGATGCTGTCTGGATGCTTTCAGCTTGATGGGCTCCACATACATGAACTTAAGAGTGGCTTTGATGCAATTAGATATCTCTCTCTCCTTTAACATGTGTTAAGCTGAACCAATGGCTTGTGTCTATTTAACATCTTGAACTAGAAGGATATTGACACTCTTCCTCATTCTTCTCCAAATGAGTGGAGCTAATGCAAAGAGAAGGCAGCTTACTGGGGCTTACACATGCAGCTTCAGCAACTTGAGGACAGAAAGGAAAGGGCACCATACACTACCCACAATGTAATATTAAGGTCTTAACATTAGATCTGTTTCTACCACAAACCAAATTTCCTGGCATGTAATTTTTACAGGCTTGGCCAGTCCCAGTCAAAAAAACTGCCCTAGCAATTGCTGCTTCAACTTACGTCATTTTCTGTGAAAACAAGAGGGACTCAGTAATAATTCCATACATCCCTTTCAGTTCTATATTCCAGAAGATACTATATACACACACTAGACCATTAGAGTAGCTTCCAGTTAGTCACGGTACAGCTCTCCCACCTACTGTCCACCGTTTTCTTTTAGAGGTAACTTCTTCCATTCCTGGAAATATTTGTGCATTGACATCTCAGAGAACCCTTTGCCTTTCTGATCTACCCACCTCACTCTGTAGCCATAAAGTACAGGCATTTGCTAAAGGACACATGCAACATAGGAGCTGCTTTAATGCATCAGGGACAAGGCTAATAGGAGGTCTTGATTCGTTAATTATCTGTCATTTTGTCACAGCTGGGCTGCAAGGAGCGGGTGAGGGGGAATCTTTCTGCTTGGTTCTTTCTCTAAATGCTGAATTAGGCTGTCAAAACCTTCATCCCACCACAAGAGGCTGTGAAAAGAAGAGCCAGACTATCCTTTTCTTCCTCCTTTTCCCAGCAGGATATGCTGCTTTAGATGTCCTACCCTCCCACCATGTCTCCAGAAATGTATATGGCATATATAAAATGACCTTCACAACATCACACCATGCCCAGTTTAGTCAAGGGACATTAGCAGACCTGAGCATGATAAATCAGAGAGGAAATCCCAGTGCCAGGGGAGCACGCAGGAGGCATTTATTCTGCAAGGAGCCCTAAAGTTGCTACCTGCTTGAATCAGCAATTTCAGAGCAGGGTTTTGGAAGGCAGAAAGCTTGGCCTCTGAAAGAGCAAAAAGATAGATCTACATGGAGTTAGAGAGATAAAGAGGTGGAGTAGTGGCAAGATTCCCTTTCTTCTTACATCTCTGCCCCATGTAATCCTATAAGTAGGGAGAAAAGTTCAGGCTGTCTAATGGGATAAAGCATGGAATACCCCCATGGAGACAAAAGCTAGAAAAGCAGAAAGCGGGCTGCGATATAGCAGTAGAATTTACTATAAATGCTTATGCCTCTTAAATCCAGCTAAATGTGGCCGTTAAGCCATGAGAGCCCAGGGAGATCCCCACCCACTCCTCTGTTTTCCCTGCAGGCCACGTCCAGAGCATCCCATCACTCAAGTCCTCTCCTCACCAGGCCCTGAATTATGAAAAATCCCCTGCAGGAGCTTCCCACATGCAACAGACACACCCCTTTTCTACCACCAGCGATGCTTCTCCCTTTCAGGTGTGGGAGGCTTAAAATTTATTCCATGTATACAGGGCAACTGCCTGCTTGAGATGGGAAAATTGAGGGCATTCAGCTCTGGCTTTGTACAGGTGATCAGAAGCTGTAAGTCACCTGAACTGGAAAAAAGTGACCATGAGCATTCCCCTAGTCCATTGCATCATAAAATAAGAAATGTCTTGAGTTAACATTTTTTTTATTTTACAATTCTGACAGCCAAGGAGCACATACATATATAGTCACTACACAAGTCAAAGTCTCAAAGCAGTTTTCTTCTGTGGATCATCTCCTACAGTCTGACAAAACTGGTGCTTCTCATCTTTTGAGCTGGAATCCCTTAGAACTAGTGTTTAATTTTCTAGTCTGATCCACCTACCAGCATACAGCACGTCAGCCGTAAGGGCAGAGTAAGAGCTATAGTTTCATTGCCTCATTATTTAGTCCTGAGCACTAAAACAAACAATACATTTTTGCACAGACAGTCCTACCTTCCCCAGATGGGTCCTGCTGAGAAATCCACTGGGGACAAAATAACTGTATTTATCTTTCATCAGGTGAAGTTAATAGATCCATTTTGGGGAACATTTGCAGAGCTTGTCCCCGGAAAATAAAATTTGCTAAAGCATTGCTTCTCAAACTTTATGCAAGCTTGACTCCCTTTTGCACTCATCTGTTGTGGTGGCTCATCCCACATTCCTCAGCTGAGATGGCAGCGAGTTCCTTCAGGAAAATGAGAGTTACTGAAATAAATGCTAACTCTTCAAACTAGGAGGAACAGAACTCCTAATAGCAATTACAAGTAGAAAGCTGTTTACTGGCTAGTGACTTTGTGGCTGCCTTTGAAGCCTTTTGCATCCCTTTGGGGGTTATAACCTAAGTTTGAGAAACACTGCTTTAAGGAACTTAACTATAAAGAGACACAGCACTGATGTGATGACATAGCATTGTTCCCCACCCCACACCTACATAAGAGTTCAGGAGCAATTTCCCAGCAAGTCCTGGTGGCCTCAGCCCCTTTGCTTTCAAAAGCTCTGCCCTACAGTGATACAGACTCCTGGGTGTTGAGATGATGCTTGAGATAAAGACCCAACAGCACCGATAATACAACCAGTGCAGCAGTCAGCATTAATTATTCCAAACGACTATAGGGCTAAGCCTGTGTCTCTTAAAACATCTGTCTCTCAATCTTCTGGTCTTTAATAAAATCACCCTCCCAGCCATAGGGTGTAACTGGAATTGTACATACGCATGTGCATGCAAAAACATAAATGCATAAGGAGAGATTCAGGTCCTCATTAAAAAATGGAATAAATAAGAATTCACCAAGGAATTCTGCCAGAGTCTGATTTCCAGATCTGGTTTTGCTGCATTCTTGCCCACAGACTGTAGAGTTCTGGGTGCCTCCCTATCCTTCTCCAGCTGCACAGTCCTCTTCAAATTCAGACTTCTTGCACCTATAATTACTAGGTGCCCTGTGCCAGGCTCCTTTAATTAACCAACCCAACTCTTCTCCCTTTGGGATCAGACTAAGCTCTTTTTTATTAGTTCCATCATTAGTTCCATCAGTATCCAGGCCCAAGCAGGATACCTTATACCACTTCGTTGGTGGGGCTGTAGGGTGCAAATGATCTCCAAAGAACCTGCCTGCAGAAGAAGCAAAGAAAGCAAGGCTATGAAGCCAGGAGAAATAGTACAAGGGGTTGATACACCACCTTTCAAACTTAATTACATCAGCAAAAAGGACATGGCCCAAAACCCTCAGGAAAATGCCTTGCATGAAGGGGTGCCAGTTAGGTGCTGCTCCAGTGCTGAACATTCTTCAATCCAAAGGGCAGAGAGGCAAGAACAGAATAAACCCCTTTATCTGTCATTACACCAGAGCCAACCTTGTGATTTTCAGGCCTCCAAGAGCTGAGCATTCTGGGAGCACACTATTTTCCTAAGCCTCACTCCCTCCAACTGACACTGTCTTCCCAACAGCTAGGATGGAGTGTCAATTACAGGTCCATGTGATGCCCTAGAAGAGGATTCCCATTTCACTGCTCGTAGTTAAGACTCCATGTTCCTGCTTCCCAGGAGAACTGGTAGACCAGAGTCCAGATTACTGTCCGAACAGTTCTTCCTACTCTGCACGATACCATGGAACCTCTTGCAGGCAGTTTCTGTAGCATTTAGTGGTATGTTACCTTTAGCCAAGACACTTTGATTCAGCTGTTTCACCCGATTCCTGGACAAACTGCAGCACACATGCAAAAAAGAACTGGCAAAATGCACACTGGCCTTTTCTGGACCATGAGATATTCTCTATCTATGTGTTCATGCATGTGGTGGAGAGAGAATGGGAGGTGAAAAGCAAAAGAGCTGGCTAATGTCCTGGGATTTCTTAGGACAGGCGGTCACTCTAGTTGCACAGCTTGACTTCCCCAGAGAGTTTTCTCAAGGAGAAACCAGCCATCGATCTTGGGACACACAACTTCCAGGACCGTTCCTTATCTCAGAACAGCTTCTGCCACGAATTCCTGAATGCGCTTTAATGTTTAAATTATTAAATGCATTAATGTATTTACATTATTCAAGTCTTATGTGCATTTTTCTAAGATAATTTATGTATAAGAGTTTGAATGTCCATGACTGTTAATGTCTACAACCCTTCCTGTTCATTATTGATTCTGGAAGGGAAAAAAAAAGGCAGTGTTTTAATGCCTTATTTTTAATGTATTAAGAGTCTGAATAAGTGCATTCTCTTTTTTCTTTTGTAATTTCATAATTTAAGTAGTGCATTTATTAAACTGACACAGTATGAATTGTGGTGAAGTCTGGCACAGGTCCATGCTGCCAACGCAGCCCAACCGACCATCACGCTACTCTGCAAATCAAGTACAAGCTCAGCTCCTCTTACGCCAGCTTTTACTCCTTCCCTAAAACCAGAAGGGACAGAGACTACAAACAAGTCTTTTTAAAATACGTTTTCTTTGCTATTTACGCAGCTTTTCTCTGTCATCTCCATTTTAAGTCAGTGAAAGTTTTCTTATGCTATTGATAAACTGTTTTAATGCAAACATGTTTTTTCAATGAGCTTTGACACACATACTACAGTAAAAAAACTTCTACAGTACCTTTTAAGCACAGTAGCTCCAAAGCTCTTCAAAAATCTGAACTGAATACAATTTTGTTGTTTCTACACCACAGTTGCACATATCATAAACCCAAAAATTTGCCCACAGCCTAATGTTCACAGGCGAATTATATAGGAATTGGGTCACCTCCACTGCGGAACCACAGTCACTTCTAGAGCAGAATTCAACAGCATTCAGCAGTAGCTGGCCATCCTGTATGCCAGTTTGGGACAAGAATGCTATAACAGGCAACAGAAGCAGGGAAAAAATTCATCTAACACACAATAGAGCTACCTCCGCTCACTCCACCCACACATAAATGGCGTTGTATGGACATGCACTTTATATATAAATTATGTGTAAATGCCTTAGATGTTTAGAGCCAAAAATACTGCTTTCGAAGTCCAGTTTTTACTGCCAGACAAATCCACTGCCAGCTGAGCCTACACAGAGCAACAGTGACACCCGATGGCTTTCAGCTTAACCTTCGGACAACACATTCCCTGCGAGAAGAATCCGGGGGCTCCCATTTCCTCTGCCAGTATGGTAGCCCCAACTCAAATCACCTATCAGAATCACTCATCAAGAAGCTGAACTGCAGAGAGATAAGACTTGCCGTACGTAGGCACTGTATGTAATTATGAGTGTGTGCATAAGTTTCACAGTGCACTCTGCATAATTACAGCCTTGCCTGGCACAGTTGCCAGTGCGAGCATGAACACACACGCACACACATAATGTATGCACAATATTGTGCATATGGACTTGGGAAAAGACAGAGAACAGTGAAAGTTGCTGGCTGTTGTTTTAAGAGCTGACTCTGCCATTTCTAAGGTTAAGTTTGTGTTTTTTTGCTACTCATTACCATTCTTTAACTGTTACAATTTATATCAGCATATAATGTTAAATAATTACAGGGAGCGGAGCTCACTCTAGCGAGGATATAAATGCGCTGTGGGATTCTACAGATTTAAACAAATAACACTCACAGCAGGGGGTGAGCAGATGAATTAGCATTAATATCCTGCCTGGGAGATCCCAGTGCAGTGTTATGGCTTAAATACAGATCTTTTCTGTAACAGTCAATATGACAGCTACTAGCAATACAGCCCGGCACATTCACTAGTCAATATAGCAGCTGCAGCTAAAAGAATGCCCTTGTAATAATCCATACAGCAGCCAGTTAAAATAAATAACTTCCCTTTAACAGTCTATATCGCAGCCAACTGCATTAAAACCTTCCCTTTTAAGGTCTATACAATAGTCAGCTAAATGGAAAAATTGGCATCCTTCTTGGCAGCTTCAGAGGGAACTCAAGCATCAAATGGGCCAGAGACTGAATTCTCCTCTGTCTCTTGGGGGGTGAGTGGGGTCCCTTCCCTACCATGCTGGTGGGGAATCCTGCGACGCTGCTGTCACGGCTTGCAGTTTGAGTTCTGTGAGAAGATGATTTGAGCCTCCAAAGCCATCACTTCACTTTCTTTCACAAGCAATTACATTCACTTTAAAAAATAAAGACCAAAACCTATTTCTTTCATGATCAGAATAACAAATCAGGTGGATCACAGCTGTCCAGGGGCAGCCAGCACATATATCCGTATTTCCTCAAAGTAAAGGCAATATGCTTTTCCTAGCACTTTTAACATTAGAGAGATGCCCCATCTCAGTCTCAAAGCAGAACCTGAACTTGAACTCTCTGCTTTTAAATCAGTAGCTGCTTTTTCACCCTCTAACAAGAAGCAACAGGCTGAGGTAGGCTAGAAGTCTACCTCCCTTGGACTATACCACAGCACTTCATTTTGCAATCACAATTGCAAAAGACCGTAATATAAATCATGATAGAAATGGTTACAAAGCACCCAAATCTGAAAAATGAACTGGAGGAAAATCCATGACCACCATGAATTCTGTCATAAGGCCGCTTACATGGAGCTTTTATATATAGGGTCAAATTCTGTTCTCACATACATCGATTTTATACTGGTATACTCCATTCTTCTGTGATGGAGTGGCTGTAGACTTACACTGAAAATTAACCGACATGCAAAACAAACCTGAAGAACTTCAACAAATTAAAACAACACTTCTTGAGGCAAATTAGAAAGTAAAACACAAAAAACTCATAACGCACTTAATACTGAGCTTATAGTTTACAAACCGTTGTACAAGCAGTAATAAATCTCTAGAAAATGAAATGTGTAGATATTTTCATATTTTCCATACTGCTGTGAGATTTTATTGATACAGAATTCTGCCACTAAAATATTACATTTGCTAGCTTCTTAGCAAATAGAGCTTCTTAGAAAGGAGATAGATGACAATTTTGTTAGAAATTGGAATGATAAAGCAGGAATGGCATTTATTCTTTAAAACTCCACAAATGAAAAACATCTGCCTGCTTTCTTTTTAAGAAACCTGTCCCTTTGGGTATATATTAAAAAACATAAACATAAACCAGGGGCCTACAAACCCACCAGATGTTTGGCACCTGGAGCCTTTTCAAGTAATTGATCAAGAAAATAATTTTTTTTTTCAGGTAACAGAAGAAAAATTATCTCTAAAATCTTTCACATTGTCAATGCTTTAATTTACTTTATCACAGATTTTAAGTTAAGACTGCAGCTACAAACACATTCCAGCTTACATAGCCTCCCAAATTAAAAATAAATACACACCACCCCTACTCCAAAAGTCATGGTTTGAAGCTTTGACCATATTTTGCAAAATGACAGTTATTAAAAACAACAAACATGCATCACAGTGAGTCATCTGGTTTCCAACTTCTGAGTCAAAAGGGGCTGATTCCACACAAACTGAAACCTGGCTCTCTGACTACTTGCATGTTTAACGATTTGTATCTCTGCACCACAGCTTCAGAACAGGATGTGGAAGAAAAGAATGAAAAGGAGATGGGAGAAAGGGGAGGGGAGGGGAAGAGAAAAAACACTTCTTTACTGGTCCCAGTGTCATTGCAAATAAAGACCATGTCAAGATTTAAACCATAATAATGGAAAGGCTATAAAGGTCCCTGCTATAATGTTTCCTCTGATATTCCCTTTCATAAATGCTCTCTTTATGTTGCATGCTTTGCAATAATACATGTAATGTTTGTGAACTAGCCCCGCTGGGGAAGCTGTATCATATGAAGCTTCACAGAATATAACATTAGAAGGCAGACAATTCATTTACCAGTTCCTCAACTTTTGTTAGCTGCACCTATCTTCTTCAAGAGAACGCAACAAACATGAGGAGACAAGTAGTCTAAAGCAACCTCCAAATACGTTTAGCTGGAAACAGGTCTGTATGTACCAATACATGGATATGCAGCAGAGTTACCACCTTCTCCTCCAATGCAATACCTTTCTGTATAAGACTAAAAGTCTCTTCCCAGATCCTACATGTATAAGCAAGAACCCTGAACATGTTCACAGCTATGCCAATTGGATCGATAGAATCCTGAGCTTCCTCTTGGCAGACAGCAGGGAACGTCAGTGCCAAGAGTATCTGCACAGCAGATCCCTGCCAGCACCAGTGCAGTGAGCCTCCTGATGGCAGTGCATGAACACATGCGCATGGGGTACTGGTTGCAACACCTCGTCCATTCTGCATGTGCATAGCAAGACCCATTCACTTCAGGAAGCACACTGGGCTGCAAAGAGCTCAGCTTTCCCAGGAGGAATGACCATCAGCGGCCTGAGGTACCTGCATGCCTGACAAGAGAAATACAGAGAACACCACCTCTGAAAGAAATCTGGATCAGACTGGAATCCCATGGGGCTTCAGTACCGAATTTCCCAAGTGTCCTGATACCACTGCTTTGAACCATACGAGATGCTTGGCAGCTGACCGTTAAGAGTGAGAACCAAGTCCATCTTTATGGGATTGCGGCAACCTGATGTTGAGAAAGGGGTTGTCAAAAATACAGTGTCGGGGGGTGTGGGCTCATCTCAGTCTTAACTGTAATTCTCAATCACTGCACAGAAAGTATTTATATCCTGTTGGCAGCATGTGTAACCAATGCGACTCTTCGTGTCAGAGCTGTCAATTACAGGCTTGAATTATGAGGAAAGATTAAATGAGCTAAATATGTAGAGCTTGGCTAAGAGACCAGGATGGGGGTGGGGGAAAGGAGAAATGATGTGATAACTGTCTGCAAACATCTGAAGGGTGCAGATGCTTAAGGAGGAAAGGAATCACTTAGGGTGGCACACAAAACAAACAGGAGAAGCAAGGGGGAACAACGGAGACACGGGGAAATTCTCACTGTACAGTAGGGAAACTCCACTCCAGCAAGATGTACTCTGCTGCAGAATTGTATCCCAAGGAACACCACCATTCAGGCCATTCAGATGCTTGACAAAACACTAGGAAGTCGACAGCAGAGGAAAATCCTGCTCTCACCAAAAGATGGACAATGTAAAAAAGCAGGGCATACTGTGAGTGTGGTTGATGACATGAAACTACCTCTCTTGCTTCTCTCCAGTTGTAAAATCCTTTTACTAAAAAGCCGTGCATATTTTCATTGTTACTTTTCCAGAAAGGCAACTGTCAAAGTAGCAGTGGTGTGTTACGGGATCACAACTGGGAAGAGAACATGGTCTGTACAATTGTAGCAAGCAGAAGGGCTATGTAAACATACATACAAACCCAAAACAAACAAGCAAAACTATTAAGATGTTTGGAGGAATTTGCAATGTAAGTGATATACGAAGAAATACAAGAAACTTGAAAAGCAGGGAAAGTCTCTTCTCCAGTAAACTGGTTAGGAACTCCAAATCCAAGAATTATACCAGCTCTCAACTTCCTAGTTTGGCAAATCTTGGTTCTGAAGGTGCTGGCATCAGAAATATCTGAAGGATAAATCCCTGTGCATCAAAGTTGGGGAAAGTTCTTTCAAGTTCTTGAATGAGCCATTCTGTGTTTTGTGCCCCTGCTACCTTACTTTTTAACATGACGAAGATGCAACACATCCTTTGCTCTGAGGCCCAACAAAGATGCTAGAGACATTGTATATTTTTTCTTACAGCATGATCTCCCAGGTAAAAGCAGGAGGAAGCCAAGAAGTAAAGAAAGCTGTCACATGTAGGCAGTTATAATCTTGTAAGTTTAGACTAGACTCTTTCTGATTGCAGTAACAACGACACAGGGAACATCTGGGTGTGGGCAAAAGGAGTTCAACTGCTCAGTGGTATTAGAGGTAGGAGCGGAATTAAGAATCTCTAACAACACTTTCCAGGTTAGGAATTTAATAATGTGGAGTCAAGAGCCACTCCAAAGAACAAGCCTCCTGCATAAAGTTATTTCAAGAAGCTAAAAAGGCAGACACTCCTGTGAAGTTCTTAAGCTGGTCCCTCCTCTCCCTAGGCAGAAAGAACTGTGGGCAATTGCTGCCCTCTATAAGTTGTTCTGCACATAGCATGTTTTACACATACATGTAGCTGAAACGATACTATTATCTCACCTTAATCCCATAACCTGTCATTACCAAAGTGCACACTATGCAGGTATCTCTTTGCTGTGTGCCGTCACCTGTTTGAAATTAACAGGTATCCTTTCCAGCAGCTGGGATGCACACAGCAAAGGGCTTCCCGTCTCCCTGACCAGGCAGAGAGCTGGGCTGCCAACTGACAGAGCACTGCCAGCTGGCAGCAAAGCAGGCCATGGTCTGTAAAAAACTGTTTGTAGGTATGGCAGGTTTAGGCCTCCAAAACAAAAAAATTAAATTCATTTTTCTTGATGTTAAGCATTTACTAACTAGACCAGTGGTTTTTTTCCAATGTCACAAAGCACTGTAGCTTCCATTTTACCTTCAGTGAGATCTAGGATCTCTGGAAGACAAACCACACCTAATGTTAAAACAGATTCTAGCCTACCTCCTACTACTTTAATTTCCTTGCATGTTTTTTTAAAGAACAACTTAAGAGCATTACAACTATTTTAAAACCATCTTAAAGGTCTTCTGACCGGTAATATTGGTTTGTCTGAAAAGCATGTAGGAATTGCTTTCAGAGCTCTCTTTTGCACAAACGCGCAGAAAAGATTATAAGCTGCTAACTCACCACAGTGTTAGTAACAGAAAATGACTGTACCTACCCTAGCTGTTACGCTGCCTCACCCACTGGCTCTGAAGTGTCGTTTAACCTGTAAGCTCTTAAGGACAGGCAAAGCCATTATTACATTTTGTACAGTCTGATAGTCTTAACCTGCTTTGGCTGTAACTACTGCAAGTTTCCAGCTTTCATACATTAACATATAATACTACAACAGACATTATATCCCAAACTATTATGGTCCACCCTCTTTTAATTCGGGATTGAAAGGAATTCCAAGTTTCCCATTGACCTCAGACAGGCAATTTAACTTGACACGACTGTGTTCCTTTAACTATGCTCAGAAAGTAAATTTGCATCTGTGTGTTTTGCACATTAATACATTTGTCTAAATCCACAGAGTAAAAGGCACTGACAGATTAAGTGAGTACATTTTAGATGAACAACAAAAGAAGTCAATGAACATAGAGAAGTAAGAAACAAAAACAAGCAAAAACCCAATAATCTCAAATTTATCAGAGGGTCAAACCCAAGAGAAGTCTGCTTAGTAAATCATAGAATTCTCTTCACAGCAAACCAAAGGATACTGTTCAAGGCATTCGCACACCTCTGGCTCTCCGTTCCAGGCCCAATAAAACTGAAGACTGCACAGCAATTGTCCTCCACAGCCTGACGGAATTATTGTCCATCACTGGGAATCCACAGCAACACATTCAGGACCTCCCCCAACAAACTGAAGCATTATCACAGCACTAGGGTTACTGCCTGTGCGGAGGTCACAGTGCTGATGTCTCTCTCTCTCCCCTGCTGACAGTGGTAAATTATCCTGACTAATGTTTCACTGGGGGCTACAAGTTGGTTGCCTACTGACTCTGGCTGTCTGGAAATCCCCTCTGGATAGATTTACTTTTAGAGAAGCATTCAATGCAGGCCACCACTCCAAACAAACTTGTTGTGGCAGATAGAAAATTTGTATAGTAAATACGTATAAATCTTGTCTTAAACAATACAGGGTGAGAAAATGGAAAGCCAAAGTGTGATGGGAGCGTCCCTTCAGTATACTCCAGTCATAGAATCATAGAATCNACCAATGCAGAATAGAGGGGGAGGAGAACCTCTCTTGACCGACTCACCACACCCTTTCTAATGCAGCCCAGGATGCCATTGGCCTTCTTAGCCACAAGGGCACATTGCTGGCTCATGGTCATCCTCCTGTCTACCAGGACCCCCAGGTCCCTTTCACCTACACTGCTCTCCAGCAGGTCATCCCCCAACCTGTACTGGTACATTGTGTTTTTCTTCCCCAACATCCCTCACATCATTTCTGGAAAGTCCTTCTGAAAAAAAAATAATTAACATTTTTCATTTTTCATAATATGGTGCTTGCACAAAAAGGGGTGTTAGAATTATTCTGGCCATTACCTTGGATCCTTAAAAATTTGAAAATCAGTTTAACTAAGGGTGGGGAAAAGCCACAAGGGCACATACCAACAAACTCTACACTAATTGCTATAGAGGCAGCAGTAATGCTTGTTCCCTTGTACCTTTCGACAGCCTGTAAAAAAGGGAATAAAATGTCCATGTTTCAGTGCTAACTGCTATCATCTGCAGCAAGAAACAGAACGAAAGAGCACATGCTAAAAATAAAAGAAGAAAAGTTAAGTAATCCTGCAAGAGAAAATACCCTGCTCCTCATACCATAATCCAGGGATTTTGTAATTTAAGTGAGAAACCAACAGTATGTTTTATATTTACAACCGGTACTTGTATATTTACAACTAGTACTTCTTCCAGATACCAAGCACCAGCATGGGAATGAGAATGTTTTGTGGCAGGAAAAACAAAACAGAACAACACAACAAACAAGCAGCATGTGGAAAAGCCTTGCTTGTAAATTCTGCTTCCTTAGGTTTTTCCTACAACCCAGGCTCATGTTAGGGGCAATCATATGTATAACCTTCACAGCTGTAATTTAGACTGGAGCAGATTCGGCAGAAAGCAAAGGCCAACAACAAACATGTTCAAGCTCTTGAAAACACATGAAAAACAGCACGGAATGGTGAAAAAGCTAGAAGACACTGCGGAGGAGAGACAAAACAAGCTAAAATAAGAAGCAGAAAAGACAACATAATTGCAGTAAAGAGAGAAATTAGACCAAAGAAACAAAGATTCGAGAAGAAAAGGGGATTTTCTAATGCTTTAACACAGAAAGGGATTTTGTCCTATGTAGTTACATCTTTTGCACATCCCAGGACTTTGAGTGGCTGCAAAAAGACAAACCCATTCCAATTCCACAAGTGTTCAGAGGATTATCAGAGTGGCTGCATATACAAGCAGAAGGGGATGCAGCAGTGTTCACTGATAAGCTGGACTCAAGGAGAAGCTGATCCTGCACTGACGATGACAAACGTGGCTGTAAACAGCAGCAGAGCGAGATGCTGACACTCTGCTAACACAAGGTTACACTTCCCACTATGGAGCTACACGGCAAATTTTAATGGGCCAAGACCGACAGCTAGGGAAATGAGTGTCCGCTCTCTGTTGCAAAAATTATAGCTTTTCCCATCCCCCTCCAACTCATTCTCCACTGTCAGTACTATAACACAATGACCTCTTATTAGGGAGTATTTTTCAGCTGGGACAGTTTATTGTAAGGACACTGGATCACTCAAGGGATTAATGGCACGGACGTGGAGTCCCTTATCTACAGTTTGGTAGTCCAAAACATCAGAAGTGGGTTGAAGAAAGAGCAGTTAGTATCGTGACATGAGTTTGTAGGGCGCCATTCTGAAGGCCCCGGTAAGGCCATAAACCTTAGCAAGGTATTCTCTGAAGACACAAAATGTAGGACACAATAAGATGTGGCAGACTGCATTATGCTACATGATCTTGCTGAATGCTGAAGCCCTCTTGCAAACAGCTAGAAATCACTGCTTCTCATGGATTCCCGTTGAAAGCAGCAAGTTGTTGGTGTACAGAGTACACAGAAGACAGTACCACTGAGCACAGAGCAGAAGGTATTTAGTACCTTGCAGGATACAGTGCCCATTAGAATCACAAATACAATAAATACAAAACCAGTTGGAGCCTATAATGACATCTGCTGATACAATGCAAGGTGTTTGAATTCTACTGCTGTCTCTTACTTGTGTGTAACACCACTGGTATGTTCCAAACAGGTCTCAGTCCTGTGAAGCACCGAGTGCTTCCAGTCACCAATTAAGTCAAAAGAGGTGAGGCGGTACAGATCAGAATTTGGTTATGAGACTCTTTTCTCCCTCCTCTGGATTCTGTAAGTCTTCTTCAACTGTTTAACACCAGATTTGAAGTCAGCAACGACATGCCTGAGCACATGGCTTTCCCATACAGAGCCATTTGTTGGATTCATGCCCCAGTTTGTTCTGGTGTTTCCGTAAACATTTTTATGACATGGAGCCATGTGCCTACAAGTCTGCTTTAAGGACCGATATCTACTGCGTGCATTAGAAGGCAGCATGCGTGATCCTGGCTACAGAGAAGCCACAGTGGTGTGGTGGAAGTTAGGTCATCTGGCTCACAGAACTGAACTCCACATTTAATAAGCCTTCTACAGATACTCAGCTGGAAACAATAATGACTCCGAAGCAAACGTGATAAACACTCTGAGAGTTTAATATTAAAAAAAAAAAAAAGGAAAGAAAAAATAAGGAGAAAACTTCCACCTTTTAAAGGACTCTAATTAGCTCACATGCAAGACTCATCATTGTGAAAGTAAAGTCTATGTTGGAGTTTTTAAATTTATAAATATTTTATGTGGTAGGAATATATACCTATACAGAAAGATACACAACTGCTATGTGCTTCCTCTGAGCAATTCTTCAGTTGGATATACAGTAAGAAATTAATTAAATCAAAGGTAATGTTAGAATCTGCCTTGTGAAAGAGAACAAACCGCCAACCAGCACAGGCTGTGATGATCTGCTGCCTACTATGACCTTCTTAAGGGGCAGCGGAGAGAATCAGCCCCAAAAACCAAACCACCAACTCCATCACAAAGCACACGGTGTCAGTAGCAGCTTCAGGTAGTCTCTGATGTCTTTGCAATTAACCGATGGCACGGTGTTACTAGACTAGAGAGATTGTCACTGCAGAGCTTAACAGAAATCACTAACAGCCCTTTCATTAAATGCACTTTACTGACCCTTCCCCATCCACAGTCTTTACTCACATCGCCCTCCTTTGGAAATCATCTCCTGCGTTCCCCAATAAGAGTTACAAGGTAAAAATACTTTGATGTGGCCAGTGCCACACCGTTATGGAAAGTACTTGAGTCTTCTCATTGCAAACAGCTTGTATTCACTATGATCACCAAATGAAAGCCAGAGAAGAAACTCAATTAGAGATTTATATGTTTAGGACAATAACATGGGCTAAGAATTTTGGCAAGGTTTTGCCTGAGTTATAGATGGCTGAAGGGGAATGAAAAAAAGAAAAATAAGGTTGTAAAAAAATATATACTGCAGCTCCAGAGAGTGGTGGCTCACTTCCCACTCTGCGTCACCATAAAAATGAAAACAAAACAGGGTTCTCTTAGTTATCCTCATACACAAAAAAATCCCAGAGCTCTTTCCAAAACAGTTTGAGAGTGAAAACATTGGATCACTTGCACTGCCAGCTGCCAGACACTTCTAAGCTCACTCTGAGTACATCTGAAAATAAAGACAGCTTGAATGAGGTCTCTGAACAGCGGAGTTTTTTTTTTATTAGACAATAGCACTAAGAATCTCAGTTCAAATTATGCTGCACAGGTCTTTCTTCACATTCTTTTCTAAATAAGCACTGATACATTGTGCACTCTCAGGACAGGCAGTCTGAGCTCAAGGACAACACAGTGGCCTAGGTGACCCTTGTGTAACGCCAGGTTATGGCTAAAGGTCAGAATTCAGAGGTCAGCAGCAGGGGAACATAAGGCACTTTACACCTTTTTCACAAAGCACCAGCTCCTTAGGAAAAAAACAAAACCAAACAAAACATATGGATGCAAAATTATGCAGGTAAGAGAAAAACTCATGTATATTATATTATCAACAAGAAATGATATGCTGCTTCTCTAAAAAACTTACCAGTGCCTCCCGAGATGCTGCATTTTCGGTTGCAGGGCAGGAGCCAGCCTGTAAAGCAAAAAGAAGCGTGAGGTTACATTGCCACCTGATGGACACAATTAGAAATACCAGGCGGTTAAGACCACTCTTCCTATAAGCAGGATTTAGGAATACTTCCTATCACTAGCAGTTCTATGATGGACAGAAGATAAAAAGGTCAGAATCACAGAAAAAAATTAGTTCCAGCACTCCCCACTTAAAACAACAGAATTCACAGAATCTGCAGAATTTGCTTTAGGAAGCCAGCTGTTAAGAGCCAGAAAGACCACTGAGAGACGTCATGAAAGAAACATTCTTGAAAGAAACATTGAAAATCTGAAATAGATGGTGCAGTGAAAAAACACAGCATGAAACCGAGACTCCCTCTGCTAAACTCTTAGTGACAACACTTGTCACATTGCATGGTATGAGACTGTATTTCCATCATATATGAAATTAGAAAAATAACTTGCCTCTCCAAAGGGACCTGATGAATATTTGACATTCGCAAAGAATTTTGCGATACTAGAGGGAAGAAATGCTGCAGAAGCCCGACGTACCAAAAGTACCTCGCTGTGATTCCATGGTTCACTTTCTCCTCTGCAGGACTAAACTTGATACTGAGCTTCTCCCATTTCCACGTTCCAGTAATGCACCCTTGACTTTCTAAGATTTCAAACCAACTATGATTTAACTAAATCTCACAATATGTCAGTAATCATAGAATAGTTAGAGTTGGAAGGGACCTTAAAGCCCCCCCAGTTCCCACCCCCTGCCCTGGGCAGGGACACCTCCCACCAGCCCAGGCTGCTCCAAGCCCCGTCCAACCTGGCCTTGAACCCCTCCAGGGATGGGGCAGCCACAGCTTCTCTGGGCAACCTGGGCCAGGGGCTCACCCCCCTCACAGCAAAGAATTTCTTAAGAATTTCTAATCTCATTCTCCCCTCTTTCAGTGTAAAACCCTTCCCCCTTGTCCCATGTCTCCCCTCCCTGATCCAGATCCCTCCCCAGCTTTCCTGGAGCCCCCTGAGGGACTGGAAGGGGCTCCAAGGTCTCCCCGGAGCCTTCTCTTCTCCAGGCTGAACCCCCCCAGCTCTCTCAGCCTGTCCCCACAGCAGAGGGGCTCCAGCCCTTGGAGCATCTTTGTGGCCTTCTCTGGACTCACTCCAGCAGGTCTATGTCCTTCTGATGTTGTGCCCCTAGAACTGGAGGCAGCACTACAGGGGAGTCTCACCAGAGGGGAGCAGAGGTGGAGAATCACCTCCCTCGACCTGCTGGCCATTCTTCTTTCGATGCAGCCCAGGATGTAGTTGGCTTTCTGGGCTGCAAGCACACGTTGCCAGCTCATGTTGAGCTTCTCAGCAACCAGCACCCCCAAGTCCTTCTCCTCAGGGCTGCTCTCCATCCATTCTCGGCCCAGCCTGGATTTGTGCTTGGAATTGCCCCGATCCACGTGCAGAACCTTGCATTTGGCCTGGTCGAACTTTATGGGGATTGCATGGGCCCACCTCTCAAGCCTGACCAGGTCCCTCTGGATGGCATCCCTTCCCTCCAGCATGTTGACCGCTCCACACAGCCTGGTGTCATCGGCAAACTTGCTGGGGCTGCACTCAATCCCACAACACCAGTACCATCCTTTTTTCCCCACACATAATTAAAAGACGCAGTTTTAGGGCAGATGCTGAACACTTGACCTTGTACACTAGGAAAGGGTGGCACACGGGAGGAAAGTGAAACTATTTGATTAAAGCAGGACAGCAAGCCAAAGGCTGGACTAGACTCAACATTCAGGAGTTTCTACCCTCCAGGCTCACCTGCAGTTTTGCTCATATTCACTCACTCATCAAGAACAGGCAGAACATTTTAGCATAGTCCCATGTTTTACAGAATTACTCTTTGGGCTTTTCTTCTCAAAAAAAAAAAAGGCAAAAAAGGCAGTTTGATGTCTGTGTAACCAGCACACATCAGCTCTCCCAAGGTAGAGACATCTAAGTTTTACCATAAAATAAATTTATCTTGGTCAACCATCTACTTTCAAATGGGACTCACATGATGTTGAGATGGTATAAACCATATTGCCTGTGCTCTGTTTCTTTAATCTTAGGAGAGCTGACACACATGGGTTACCTCAATGGTAAAAAAAATGCAGTTTTATTAGTAATGAAGACAAGTTTTGAGGCTCAGGGATCCTATTCATAGAGTATAGGGAAAGATAAAATTTTCAAGTGATTGCATAAAGGTCCTTAAGTGACTTTTTGTCCTCTAATTGCATTCATCACTTTTATGCCCCTTCAAAGTATCTCAAGATTTTTTTCCCATCTACAAAATATGCAAAAAATAATAAAAATAATAGATAAAAATAACTATTTACCACAAGAGGGTGCCAGAAACTCAAATGTACTGCAACTTAGCTGCTTCCACAGGTAAGCATCATCACTAGAACCAGCCAGATCTCACAGCTAGGCAGTGACTCTTTACAGGTCCTTCGTCTCATTATGTGCACTCATCATCATTTTTGTTGCTACTCCATTATATATCTGCAAAAACTTCAGCCACTAAGAATTCACTTGACATGACCACTGCAAATACCAGCTTCCATACCATCCTGGAAGTCACACTTCCCGGTCTGTCCGTAGTGGAGACAATGCTATGTGAAACCAAGAAAAGGGCTCTTCTCTCTTCAACCTTGTCACTGGCTTCCAATTTTTACATGCATTGTATATCTGCTTTCAAATCTTTTGTAACTGGATGAAAGAAAAATAATGAACTGTCTCAAGATCCATCTGCTCCTCCAAAAATTTGGAAAACGTGAGAATCACCCCAAGACTATGGCTTGCATGACTTATTAATAAGCTAACCGAAGCTGTTTAGGTTGTGGATAAACTTAATTGGTGCGTATGCTCTATTTCATTTCTTCAGTCAAACCCCACGACTAACAAATGTAGCTTACTATGCCTAATACTCTAAAATACTGGGGCCTGATTCATAGCACACTGAAGTCAAAGAAGAGATTCTCATAAAATTCAGTTAGCTCAGGGTCACAACTGCTTCGAAGAGGCACACAAACAGCAACACTGTCAAAATACCCGTTGAATACTTCAAAAAAGTACCTATAGCTGTTAACTACTATTTCCATGGAATTGTTCCATCAAGCTACTTGCGTTAAGTGTTGAGTTTTCTAAGAACATACGTATTTTGCTCTTCTGTAGCATGTTCCAAGGAAAATTCAAAGCATTTTAACTACTTAAGGTGACTTTGCAAAGAGAAAAACTCCAGATGTGTGGTGCAAACAGTGAAGTCACAAAGAAAGAAATAAACCACAACAGAATTCATATCCCCAGAAAATTCCCAGAGCATCTTATGTACTAGAGCTTGCGTGTTCTGCCCTAAGGAGCTGAACTAGTATTTATGGGCTGCTACTCCACACAAAATTTGGCCAGCCTGGAAAAGTGCCCAAAGGATTTGAAATGAAGCCTAGGTTACTGTGAGAAAACATGGATTATATTTACAGGTAAGAGTCTGGATCCTGAAGACATATACTTAAAAATTATGACATGTGCTTGTACATATTCTGATGTAACATATATGTGATGAGTTGGATAATTTATATGTGTAACATATATGTGATGAGTTGGATAATTTATGGTATTTTGACTGCATTGTCCAAAACTACCAAAATTTTAAATGAGATCTGCATTTTCCTTCCAGCAAGATTTCCAAGTACAAGGCACAGCATAACAGCAAAGGAACTAGTCTTACAAGGAAGGGGACAATAACCCTCCAGAACATGTTAGTTCTGAGACAAGTCAGGGAAGATTCCACGTGATGACTGTGCAATAGCCTATATTTCATGAAAACAGTCCAGAGACCATTTATCTTTACCATAAAAACCATATGAAGCCAGAGAATCCAGAGGCTTAACAGTAAAGAGCTGCACGGAAGTCAGGAGGAAAATTTAGGTATATATTGACTAACAATGCAGCTAGGGAATTAAGTCTCTGGAGCAACAAATCAGGCACCTTTCAACATCTTTTAAATTAGCTTTAACTACTTCCTTACGTGAAGAAAAAATGCAGCTAGATGGTACGCTCAATCCAAAGCGAGTATAATGAAGCTTTAGAAAGAAAACAAGTGAGATTTGGGCCTGTTTTTGCTTCCCCACTAAACCGCATGTAAGAACATCACCAAGTATAAAAGACGTTCGAACATCAGCACATTCTGTTCCCTGTATCATCTCTCCTTTCTCTGTCTCTTACATTAAATTTATACGTAGTCTGTTTTTAGCATAGTGAGCTTTCTAGTGTTGTAAAACAAACACAAGAATCCCCCATACAGAAGCCACTCTGCCTGTGCTACCTCAATGGCTGCACTACCATTCTGGTACCAAGTCAAACTCAGCCATTGACTTCAACAGTTTCAAGCTTTTTATGACTCACGCAGACCAGCCACACACTGACTTCCAGGCTACAGGACTCTCGGCTTCTGCACACAATTGTACAGATAATTAGGTATCATTTTGTGTCACAAACTGAACAGCTTGGAAAAATTTAGATATAGTTGTCTAAACCAACAATGCTACTGCCAGTTAACGTTAAAAAATCTCAATTTCTTTCACGCTACTGGAATTTACAGTTAAATGGCATACCGGAGGACTGGGTTGCTGGTTGGCCGAGCCAAGAAGACTCAACAAATATACTGTCAAACTATTAAGCATCAAAGAAATCCTTATGGCCAAGAAAAATCAGAAATCAGTTATTCTGCTCAGAGGCTATACCATCATCTTGCTCTTCCCTTTCTTTCACTATAAGGAATAGTAACAGAGAGACAGGATCTTTTCTTTTGTTTATTTTTTTGGTAAAGACATTGCTAAAGACCCAAGGAACATGCTTTCTAAACAGAACCAAGTATTCTAAAATCTCTGGTAGAAGTGTCTATTGCCTTTACAATATAATTCTATCTACATGAATTATTCAATTTGCACTGCAACACTACCCTCTCCCCACAATGCTTGAGGCAGTATATTAATTCCTGAGAATGAGACCATTAAACTAAGAAAAACAGATAATAAGCCAGAAGACATCTGACACTCCCTTTTCAGCATCTCAACTAACTAGATTTGTAACAGAAAACACAATAGGACTCAAACATAAACATGTTAGGCAAGGCAGAGCTACTACTCATAGCCTCCTGTTGAATGTTCGGTAATAAATAAACATCAGCAGTGGTGGAAACTAAATATTTTTTTAAAATTCTCTAAACATTTAGTGTGCAATGGGGACAACATTTTACATACCTTGATAACTGTCAAGACTGCAATGGTTGCATAAGAGGAATGGCATTTACCTTCTGATAGACTAATAAAGATATTTTCATTGTTTTGTTTTATTCCAGAAATTGTCCCCTTAAGAATTCATCTACTGTGCTACATATTCTTCCATTATACACTCTTTTTCCAGCCAAAGCTGAAAGATTCTCTCAAATGCCCTCCAACCCAACAGAAATTGAGAGCAGGTAACACTTCTCAGCATGCAGAATACACACACTAGTGGGTGAAGATGGGGATATGTGCCATAACAGCAGGCACCGATAGTCATGGACAGATAGAACAGCCCTTCACAAGCACACCGTGTGGGGAAGGAGGAAAGTTAACACGTAAGCAGGGCTGCTCCTGGTGCGTGCATGGAGGGGGTAGATATTAGTATAGCTACGCTTTAGCTGAACTTGAGTGTTACATCACATACTCGAAGCAAGGCAGACCAACAGAGCTGTCCTTTAAACAAACTCTGACACCAATGAAGGAGCCAAAAAGGGTGCCACTAATTTCCTTTTCCCTGAGAATCCAGCATTTTTGCATACAATGTGACAGAAGCCAGCAGGGGAGCAGCTGATTGACCATTTTCACTCACAGTGGCTTCAGACCGCCTCTCTCCTCAGGGAAACTAGCATAATATAGCCTCTCTGTGGTGAGGAGTTAACTTTGCAGCCTGAATATTCTGCTTTATCTCAAATTCTTCATGATTTAGAAGGCAGCACAAGCATTAACTCCACTATGTTATTTACAGACAATGCCTGAAAAACTCTCAACCTTACACACAGGGTAAGAGTTACCATTCACACTTTTTGCTCTGCAGACAGTGACAGAGTGACTTTCTTCATGTCCTTAATTTTAAAACCCAGGGGGAGCTCTGGCTACATCTATGAGGCCCATTGAAAAGCAAGGCTTTTCCACTTCCAAACATCAAACCTTCTTCTGAGGTAAAGCAACACTAAATGAATACTAAAAAACAGGGTGCAATGGAAGGATATTATATCCAAACTCAAGAGAACCCAGGCAACTACATTTGCCAGTTAACCAGATTTCTTTCTCAGAAACCTCGAGTCAACTGCCTTGTAGACTGCCCAAGCGGCGTACGGATCAGTCGCAGGCTGTTTCAGGTTTCTTCATTCTGAAAGCATTCCCTCAAAGCGTGAGGAACAGATTTTCATGCCTGCACCTCAAACTACAACCACTGAAAGCAGCGGCCAATGCCAAACAGCAAGCCTACTGCGAGTTTGGTAACTGAGCCTTTCACAACCTGGGAGGAGATCCGTGCTGGTTAGTCAGAGTATGAATTTTATGTAACGTATTTCTAGTTCAGTTTAGTTCAACGAAGTTCCCATCAAAATCAGCCTCCTCAGTCCAAACTAAAAGGCTCAACGGGGAGGTTCACATCACTATAGTCAAATTCAGATAAATGGGAGTGATCACATACAGAAGTGTGTTGGTGTCAGACTTTGCTCTGTTTTCTTCCCCTGTTGATGGAACAGCCAGACCATTTATCCCCTGCCAGCTGCAGGAGGGCCCTCTGTGGCCACCAAAACAATCTGACAAAATTCCATTGGTATCATACTCAGGAGTCCGTTTGAGACACTGCTGAGCCGAGAGCTGCCAGGAGGCCGCCGAATTTGAGGTCGGTAGAGTTCGCAATGAAACATGAGTTACCCTGGACCAAGCACAAGCCAGTGCAAGTGACCAGGAACTTACGCTACACACAGTTCCCTCACGCTTCCATTTTCCCATATTCATTTCAGGTCCCAATTTAAAAATACTTTAAGCACACACTCAAGCCGCTGAACTTACATGACTCTTTTACCCTCCCCATTCAGTTTTTGACTCCATCTGTCACTGCTTTGCCCTTTTTATGCTGTCGGTTCAAGGATCCTTCCCCCTCGCGGTTGCAAGGCAGAAACACCACTTTGTCTAACTGGTGTTTCACCTCATTCCAAATCCCAGCTGACACACAACCTGCCTCCCTTCCCTCTGGCTGTGCCCCCCGCCCCGCCTCAGCCAAGTGCTTTATTGAGTTTCACGTACAGACCCTAAAATGACAAGACCTCCCCTGCCCGGGGGCCGGGCCCGACCAGCTCTCCCACTCCGAGCTGCACCGGGCCGTCTGGCGGGGCGCGCCCGCGCAGGGCAGGTGCCAAACTCCCAAACCGAGCCCCCCGAGCGGCGATCGCTCCGCCGCTGCTCCCGGGCACAGCGGCTGAGGCGATGCCCGCCGAGCCGGGGCGTCCGGGCCCCCCCCGACACCGTCCCCCCCGCCGCGCACCGCGCACCTCAGGGAGCCGCCGCCGCCGCATCCTGCCCCCTCCGGTGCCAGCGCTCCAGCGGCGCCAGGGCCCGCCGCGGCGGGGGCTGAGGGAGCGCGCGCCAGTGACCGTTAGGGCAGGTGCGGCGGCTGGCAGCGCGCGGGCGGCGGTTGGCGGCAAGGNGCTAATCCATCCCCATCCAACCGATGGAACGCCCTCCCCGCCCTTCCTCCCTCCTCTCCGCGCGCCCCGGCAGGCAGAACGAGTCGAGCGCCGAGGCAGCGATGCGGCCGGCGCTGGGAGCGCTCCTGCCGTGAGCGGGCGGCTTCCCGGCGGGGGCGAACCGGGAGAGGGTCCCGCCGGGCGGGCGGCGGCCAG
>VXBO01004819.1:636717-659144 GCA_013400135.1 Rhinoptilus africanus
GCTGCCTGCTGCGGCGGCGGGACGGGCGGGAGCAGCACGGCGTGGCGGCCTCCTGCCTGCGGGAGCTGCGCGACAAGGGTGAGGGGCCGCCGCGCCCGCGGGGGGCCGGGGCTGGGCCCGGTCCGTGCCGCGGGAGAGGCGGGGGGAGGCGGGAGCACGCCGGAACGTGCCCTGTTCCCTGGGTATGTCAAGGTTTGCGCCAATAATGTTGATTTCTGGAGGGAAAACTCGAGAGTTTGTGCTGAGAAGGAGCTGGGGTGCAGAGCGGTGTGGAGATAGGTCCTGGTCTCCTGCCTAAATTACTCAGAGCTGCTCGTCTCCCGTGATGGGTGTAATAAAGGGGCAGTTCCGTGTGTCACTTCTTATTTGTGTGTCACAGTTTCACCGAGTATTTTTTCCGTTCTGCAGCCAGCGTCATTCTGGCCATCGACAAGGCCAGGGAGCCCATCACCTTAGTGCTGGCAGAAGATGGCACCATTGTGGACGATGACGATTACTTCTTGTGCCTGCCAGCCAACACCAAGTTTGTGGCGCTGGCCAAGAATGAGAAATGGTCCAGCAAAAGCTTAGGTATCCTGTGGCCCAGGGAGCAGGGAAGGGGAGGGGTGTTTGGAATACACCTACTGAAATTAGGCTGTCTGGGGTGGGTCAGGAGTGACCCAGGACACTGACGACTCTTGTGTCAGCCAGCGGAACCGCCTGGCGCTCAGAGTCCGGGGATGAAGTGGACAGTGCCGCAGAGAAGTGGAAGCAGCTGGCCAGGCAACTGAAGGACGACCTGTCTAATATCATCCTGATGTCTGAAGAAGACCTCCAGGTAATGGGGAAACCTCAAATTGCTGTCCCTGGCTCTGCCCATCATCCATTTATCTCACTAGATGGCAGAGAACGCAATAAGTAAACGAGATCTCAGGCTTAATTCAGCTGCTGTTGTTTGGCTGTGGTGCTGGAGTCAAATTTCTCCTTGAGGGGAAGCACTAGTGTCTGATGAGGATGCTCTTAATCACTGGCTGCCTCTCACAACATGTCCTTCCAATTCGGGCAGGGGGAGGGCAAAAAGTCAAGATTTGCCCAAATGGCAAGTGAGGTGCCTCTTTCCTTAAAACCAAACACCCGTGTAATGTGTCGGAAGGGAAGGCTGAGCAGCACGCCCAATCTCTCTGCTCCAGAGGGGTTCAAAGAACTGCTCTCAGTTTCCAGAGCTGATTGATTTGAGTATCTGACTGCTTAACACCCTGTGTGTGGTGAGGCATGGAGGTAACTGCCTCTTCCTGTCCTCCTGCAACGCGCAGCTTCCGAACTGCCAGGGTATTGGCTTTCCTGTGTGTATTCCCACGCACTCTTAAGAAGTGGTACTTCGCTTGCCAGGAGTTGTCAAGATTTCTGTTAAAAATGCATGTGATACCACACCTTCCTGGGTGCCTTTTGGCTTCTGGTAAAGAATGCAGGCTGGTGGAGTGCCACTACAGCCTCCCATAACTAGGCTGACTTGCTATGACGTGAAATCTTGTGAAACGTGCTGGGTTTCGTGAAGGTGGAGGAGGCTCTGTCATTCAGGAGGCTTGCTGTTCGTACTGTAATCAGTGTAATGGGATGAGTTACCCAATCAGTCCATTTAACAGGAGCACTCTCATTGTTTCAAGGTGCTTATTGATGTTCCACGTTCGGACCTGGCAGAAGAACTTGCCCAAAGTCAAACCAAAATCCAAGTATTGCAGGACACCCTGCAGCAGGTGCTGGACAGACGGGAAGAAGAACGCCAGTCGAGACAGCTCCTGGAACTGTACCTGGAGGCCTTGAAAAATGAAGACAGCATCTTAAGCAAAGTAGCAGGTAGGGAGCATTAAGGTGCTAGAGAAGGAGCTTTTCAGAGATGCCTGAAATAGTTGAGTGGAATAAATAGCAGAATGAAGGAGTGGAGTGAGTCACTTGCTTAGCAGCTGTTAGTGTGGTGGATGCAACAGCTGGTGTGGAGTAAGAATTCTCTGGGTGAGACAGGACTCCTCTCGCTGCCGTGTCACGTTTCTCACAGTGCCTGAAAGTAGAATACTGGGGGAAAAGCTTAAATCACACAGTCATCCTTAGCATTGTGGATTTCTTAAGTTAGAGCATGCGTCTAGATAGAATGCATATTTCATTAATCTCAAAACCGTCAAAGCAGTCTAGGCCACGTTTCGTGTCCTGTGTTCGTCACAGGCTGTAATGATTCTGCTGCTTTTCAGAATCTGAGACTGTGCCAGGAAAGGAGATGGATGTGGTTGACGCAGGTACCAGCAGTACAGGCCCTTCAGCCAAAACGGCGCTCAGCGACCAGATCCTTGCTGCTCTGAGAGAGAAACCTGCTCCAGAGCTCTGCTTGGACAGTCAAGATCTAGAGGTGGGTGAGAATGATATAACCGTGTTCTGGCAAATCTCTCCCTCCGGAGAGAGAGGTTATAGGGGAAGCTGTCCTTGCTTCTGGAGGTTTTAAGTCAATATATCTCAGTCTCAAAGTGGTAAGACTTAATCTATTTTTCTTCCTCAGTAACACTACCCCCTGCCTGGTAACAGCCAGTTGAGACTATTCCAAGTACTCTAGTCTGTCCCCTGAAAAGCCACAAAATCATTTTGGTTTTCATCTCTGCCAAATTATAGTCAGCCACCGTTTCAGCTGTCCTACCAGCAAGGGTTTTTTGTACGCAGATGATCTTGCTGTATTTCTTTTATACATCCCAAATCAAAATAAAAACCTCCTTATTTGGGAAAACAGTGTAAATAAACTCATAGCTTGGAAAGGAAAGTCTGGGTAAACTTTAACCATTAGAAAGTGGGTTCTTTCATAGAATCATAGAATGTGTTGGCTTGGATGGGACCCTTTAAAAGTCATGGAGTCCACCCCACCCCCCCTTTCTAATGCTGGGAACTCACTCCTCTTGCTTTTCCCTGCTGTAGAAACTAAGTAACTGCTTTCTGTTCCTTTGAAATCGGAATATAGCTTCAAGCTCTAAGTGTCGGTAGAATATTGAAAATCCACTAGCCCACTGGACAGATGATGAAAGCTGGGAACAGCTCCAGTACCAAATTAGCAGTATTCAGCAGGTGTCTCATTACTGCTGTCCTTACTGCGGGCAGAGGGGTTAGTGGTGGAGGACCATCAGTAGAAAAGACTTAGAAATCTGTTTTGCTACAGCTGGTCTTGAAAGAAGACACAGAAGCCCTGGCCTCGGCTCTAAGGTGGGACACGCAGAAGGCTGAAGCTCTGCAGCAAGCCTGTGACCAGGAGCTCTCCAAGCGTCTCCAACAAGTGCAGGCTTTGCATTCCCTAAGGAGCACGTCAAAGGGCAAGAAAACGCTACCTTGGGGAGACTACCCTGGGCTTAGTTCAAAACGTAAAAAATAAGACTGCAGTGCTGCTTGCAATTTCTTTTTTTTTTTTGCATAAGAATCAATACAAAGAAAGATGTATCCTGGGAGCCATAGTTTGCTGGTCATACTGTGCTCTGGCTACAGACAACTAAAATCTGGACATTGTCCTGAGGCTTAAACTGCTGTGATGATTCAAATCATGTGTAACCAAAGGGATTTTAACTTTTTGCAGAATACTGGAACAATGGTATTGCTAAACACAGCATGTAAGGCTTCAGCTTTGAATACCTGGTTGGGAGCCAGAAGCTTCCATCTGATACTGATGGATCTCCCTTTGGAAGCCCCAAGCATTTGCTTGCTTTGTCCTGCCAAGGGTGGAAGACCCAGTGCAAGACGCTTTGAGGCACAGCTCCAGCCTGGGATCTATGAACCTGAATTCTCATGCTAATTTCATCAGTTCAAGTAAATTCAAAGTCCTTTAACTTCTCTGCTTTTTCTGTAAGGAACTTCTGTCTCTTGAGTGCAGTGTAGATACTAACTTACAAAATGCAGCACATGTGGAAATACTTGTTTTTTAAGGCTGTGGAGCAGAATACTTGTATTGGGCCTGTTTGTATTATGCTCCTAATACAAAAGCATCATGATACTACACTAATGATTAACTGGCTTATTTTTGTTAAAGTCTTTTTTTCTAATATCATTAAAACCTTTTTACCTTACTGTTGGGAGTAGTTTTGGTCTTTCCACCAGCTGCTATGATTAAAGAATGTGCTGATAAGTACAGTATTGCCTTTAGGATAGAGGAAGAAGAAATTAAATACAGAAGTACTCCGTGTTTAATCTGTCCAAAGTACTAAGGTAGAATCCACGTTCACAGTGGTGACGCTGCACCAGAAGTCTCACCTGGCACAATCTGTTCTTCCCTTGTGAGAACAGAAGATGTATATGAAAAAATCTGAAAAGTGAGCTGCAGGCATTCCGATGAACACACTGCATGTAGACATTCCAGCTGAATTAAGGTACACTCGAAGTTAGACTGCCAGCGTCAACTAATAAATATTCTGAACGGTGTATTGCCTTTGAGCAGCTAAGCCAAAATGGATGACGCTATGCATATAGTAATTGACTGGACTTAGTGGGAAGCTTGCAGTCCCCTTTTTGGTCAGTCTGTTTTGCAAGGGCAGGTAAGTGCTTCTTACAATATACACGTCTGGAGCTTGTAACAGTATAGGCCATGGCAGGTAAAAAGGTTTCCTGCTGCTTTAAATAGCTACAAGCGTTTTACATGCAAGTCTTCCTGAAATAGCATATATGGCTGTGCATTCACGGGGTTTTTGAAGCATGCTCTATTGCACCCAAAGCTACCAATTGAAATAACTCGCACTGAGTAGACTAGCTGTCAGCAAGCTTTTTCTGTGAGCTTATGTCTCAACTTGTGATTACCAGTCACTCCATTATAAACCAGTTTTTCAGTCTTGCTCAAAGCTGTAATGCTTTTGCTTTTTTCAAGCAACTTGGCAATGGAAATTCTATTCCTCAAGCTGTACAAAAGCTGTACTGTAGCACTTGATTTTATTGGATTAATATTGGATAGTTATGGCCTACAAAAGGCATGGTTTTCTCCCCATTCGCTACTGTTTAATAGCTCCAAAAGAGCAAGAATAAAAGGGAGCACATGTAGGAAGCCCAGAGCATTACTCTTTTTCCGCTGTGTCCTGCATAGCTGCTGAGTGACTCCAGTCCAGAAAGTGCACTCTTCTTCCAAGAGAAGGGTTTTAATCAAGGAGCAGGGCTACACCTAGAAGTTCTCAAGGGTGGTAAAAAATACTCTGTCATCTGGTACCTTCTTTATCCTGGGGTAGTATTTAAGGTATGAGGAACTGATGATTTAAAAGTTGGTTTTGGGGAATTGCCCTAAACTATATCGTTCAGGAAGGAACAAGTGGCTGCAAGGAAGAGTTTGTCTCGTAAATCAAGGGCTGAGCAAGAGAAACAGCATTCAAGTCTTTCCTCTCTTGCTGCGTGTTTTAGACTATCCTTGCTAAGCATATTCTTGCTTGATAAAGCTTGCCCACGCAGTAGCTTAAGCAGCCTTCTCATTTAATTTAGCTGGATCTGTCTAAAACCTTATGACTTTAAATCCGCTCCTTTGGAATCAACAGCATTTGGTAAGCCTCCGTCAGTGCAGCAGAGGGCAGTGGTGACACATTTCTGACACGGCTCCGGAGCCACGTTACTACAGTGAAATTAGAAACGTAATGCAACTTACTGAGAGTGAAGATTGTCTACAAGGAGCATCGCAGGTGAAAAAGGACACAAAACATGTTTTAATTGCCAAGACAAAAAGTGAAATACGGCTATTAAAACAAAAGTAAAATATTCAAAATACCTAAGCAAAACTATCAAAAATGGAAGCAAGGAAGAAGTCAAACAATTACTGGAAAAACTAAGTAGCAGCACGGAGGGAGCTGCACATACTGAGGTTTTACAGTCAGTAAGAATGTTCTGCTTTATGCTCTTTATTTAAAGGATTTTCTTTTTTATATCAGTAAGACAGATTCTTGCGAGCAATTATGGCATTTTGGCTGGAAGCTTTACTGAATTCCCCATTTTTGGAACAAAAAAATCCAACTAACCATGTTCACCTAAAAACCTAAAGATTCATTACTGTTGCTAACCTGCAAGAGGAATCTCTAATAGGCTAACTTTGGTTCCTCAAGGATAAGAAGAGAAAATAACCAGAGACATTACTTGAAAGGTGAATCATGCCATGTTGGAATCTTCACTTTCAGTGGCAGCTGCTTCCTGTTCCCCAGAAGTTCTCCTTTCCTTAGCCGCATTGGACTTCTTTTTCTTCTTCTCCTTTTGCTCCATGTTACTTGATGCGATCTCTTCACTCTTCTGGGTGATATACTTTAGCTGAGAACAGTAAACTAATCAGTCATCTACTATGGAACTTAATTTATTCAGGAGAAATTAGAGAGAAATGTTTAAGGGAAATTAACAGGGCAAATTTTTATTACAAAGAAGACAACAGACACTCCAAAAAGGCTGACAAACATCAATTAGTTTTCATTCTTGCATAAAGCTCTCAAGTCGAAGCTGGATATCCTCAGATACTGAAATCCCTAATTTAGATCCCTATAGTTATTCATGTTAGGAGACTTCGCACCACAAGGTGGACTCAAACTATTCCTGACCTTAGGCTAAAACAAAGGAACACAACGCCATGAAAAACCAAAGCGATTTACTTCCCAGACTGACAATGCTGTCATGTGTCTGTTTATGCCACTTTTGTAGCTAGAACCCCAGCACCCCTGTTGCAACCAGAACATTGCGGCTTGAAGCGCAATCAGATCTGTGTTCCCACAGCAAGGCACAGTGTCACGAAGCAAAATAAGATGAAAATTAAAAAATCGCTGGATTGTGCCCATTCATCATCAATAAGCCCGTGAAATTGCTCAAGCAACAGTTGCTTCATCATCCATAGCCTTTATTCAAATACTCTTAGGAACTAACCAGTTGGTTTAAGAACATTGTGAGACAGAAAATCAGTGAATCTCACCAAAGAACTGCTCCTTCTAGCCAAAAGCTTCACATCTTCTGTAGTGACCGTGCTTCGTTTTGCATGCCTGCATAAAATTTAAAAATACCCCTTAATGTGTTTATCAACATCGGTTGTAAGAGGCCAGACAGCACCTAATTTGGAACACTAATTAAAAGGGCTTAATAGGAACCCAGTAAACCAAACATGCCTTTTTTTTTTTCCAACTATAATACACAAAAACCTATTTACAAGTTTGTATGTGTACATCTAAGTTCCTACAACTCCTGTGTAAAAACAGTAGAATTTACCAACCAGAACTTCAAACACCACTGTTCTGTTCCCTCTTACTTGCCAGTTGGTCCCTGTGTTAAGTTTGAACTTCTTAAAACATTTCCTTACCTTCGTGGAGCAACCAGATGAAACACAGGCAGGCTAGTAGCCATCTGGCACTCTCAAACCATCCAGTTATGCCAGGTATCAATGCATTTGACAATTATACACAGTCATTAATCTAAACTATCGCTTGTACCACATAAATGAACTTCCAAGATCAGGAAGAACCTGCAGGGGAATACCTATTTCCTAACTTCACAGCCTCCGTTTAATCAGCCAGTAGAACCCTTTAAAACTTAAACTATGAGATGTATTTTAAAGATTACCTAGTTACTGGAGCTGAACACGAAAAAAGAAAGCCTTTGTAACAACCAAGTGTTTCAGTACCTACCTTGCAAACATTTCGAGGTCTTTTGCAAAGGTCTCTGGAGAAAACACAAAGACGCCACATATTTTAAATAATACACACCCCATAATACAGGTCTAGCTGTTACAAAGGTGTAAGTGCGAATCAGTTACAAGAAGTTATAGTTAGTTACACAGGTTAGTTATGTGAAGAGACTGTAACTTGTTATTACGTGCCACTGTTGCACAGTCAGGTGGCCCACACAATATTTCCACATACATTTAAATGCTTTTTCCAGGTATGAAAAATAGAATCACTATTTCTTGTACTTTTTAAAGTGTAACACAAGAAACAATGCACCAGTGATACCTAGTTCCAGCGCTATTTATGTTAAAGCATCGTTTCTCCAGCAATTGTTCTTGAATGAACAGATACTATGCAAACTTCTGTACCGCACTGCCTGAAGGTGATCTCCGAGATCGCTGCGATGGTTTGTTTGCTAAATTGCACGTCTTTGTCTTCTGCAACATCCTGGCACAGGCAGCCAACTGTGTAGTGAACCGCAGCCTTCAGCCTCTGAAAGGACCCAGGGCAGTGACAGGTCAGTTCTCTGCAGGCTGATGTACAGCTCTTGTACAAGTCACAGACTGGTTTGGGTGGGAAAGGACCTTAAAGCACCCCCAATGCCTCTCCCTGCCCTGGGCAGGGACACCTCCCACCAGCCCAGGCTGCTCCAAGCCCCATCCAACCTGGCCTTGAACCCCTCCAGGGATGGGGCAGCCACAGCTTCTCTGGGCAACCTGGGCCAGGGGCTCACCCCCCTCACAGCAGAGAATTTCCTCCTCAGATCTCATCTCAATATCTCCCCTCTTTCAGTTTAAAACCATTCCCCCTCGTCCCACGGCTCCCCTCCCTGATCCAGATCCCTCCCCAGCTTTCCAGGAGCCCCTTCAGTGACTGGAAGGGGCTCCAAGGTCTCCCCGGAGCCTTCTCCAGGCTGACCCCCCCCCAGCTCTCCCAGCCTGTCCCCACAGCAGAGGGGCTCCTGCCCAGCAGCATCACCAAGACTATTTAAAAGGCCGGAACACAAGCGGCGGCGAACGGGCCCCGTCCCGCGCCGCAGCACCGCGTCTGTCCTTCCGCGGGCCCCGCGGTACCTGTGTGAGCAGGGGCCGCTCCTCGCCCCCCGCCGCTTCCATGGCGGCGCGCGCCCGCCTTTCCCGCCCGGCGCGGGGGGGCGGGGCCGCCGCCACGCCCTTCCCTTCCCTTCCCCGCCCCGCCCCGCGCAGCCGCAGCCGCAGCCGCCCTCCCGACGGACGGACGGACGGACGGACGGAGGGCGCTTTCGCACCTCANATCCCTCCCCTCAGTGCTCCGGTAAAAGGAAATGTACGGAGATTGCTCCTGGTACACCCAGCCAGGCACACGCTGCAGCCCTGCAGCAGGGCTCCAGCTGGAGCAGGTATTTTTCTCAGCACTAACATCATACCCTATATCATAACAGAATACCCCGCTTTCCCCCCAAAACACAATGCCAATGCAATACAACAAATTGGCAAAATGGTTCCTACTGTTCACCACAGTAGTTTCTTTCCAGCTGGAAAGCCCAGACCACAAACGTTGGGACAAACATGCTGCTAGAACACTCAGCACCCTCCAGCTATCACTATTGCCTGCAATTTGCCACGCCTTTAGTTTATATAATTCCTAAATTTTACAACATAATTTGCAGAAAAGTTGCTTTAAACTGAAAGTAATCTTTTGCTAATTATACAGTTATTCAACTAATAACTAAGTAGCTGCCTTAGAAATAAACGGAGCAAAAAATTAATATAAAAATCAGTGCACAGCACAAAATTTAACACTTGAGAGGTTCTGAGGAAAAAAAAAAGGTACAGGCACCCAGGAGAATTTTCAGAAGTCCTGAAGACGATTGGCAGTGGGATTGCAGGAAGAGGATATCAAATAGGGCCAGCTTTGCATGCTACTGCATGGAAAAAGGAGACAAAAAATCAGGGAGATTTGGAGAAAGGCATGCAAGCGCACAGCTAAACCAAGAGTTTATGCCAGAGCTTAAAACTGGGAAACAATTGGAGGGAGAATGGCGTGGTGACAGGAGTATCAGTCCTGCATTCAAGTTTCTGCATGACCCATCCCACCCTCGGCCCTGCCACAGAGAACAAAGGTGCCGCGCGGCGTGAAGGGCCGTGTGCGGGGAACACCCAGGAATCCACCTTCAAGAACCAAGCTACTGCCTGTCGCAAATAAACAATGACAACCAAAAAAAGGCCTTTACCTCCCTGAAATCTTGTGCAGCGTTACTGTGCTGTCTGCCATTCTCCACTTCAGAAATTACCGAAATGCTGTCGTCTCTATCTTGATCCCTATGAGTTTATGCACTATAATACAATAAAAGTATTATAATTTTAAAATGTATTCTATTAAATACTGCACAAAGACGTTGTAGCCAGTTTTGGCCAGCAGCGGTGCAAAGAAAACACCTCAATGCATTTATAAGCAAGTTTATTTAGCTTTCTTATATTATATATATAGAGAGAGATATATATATATGAAATATACCCACAAGTTATTACAAAAGTGTCCAAACACAAGTTCTAGTACAGTAAAAAGTGGTATTCTAGGGGGAATATCTGCAATCTACAGTATCGTGGCTTCAAGAGGAAATGTTTCCACTAGACGTTGTAGGCAGAAGAGGACACATTTCCCCCATGGCCTGTCCAGTTAGTATGGATAAATACGCCTGGCTTCGACAACAGCTCATATGTATGTGCACCAAAGTAATCGCGCTGAGCCTAGAATAAGAACACACACACAAAAACCAGACACGTGAATATCGCTAGAAGTTGCACATACTGCTACTTGGCTACAGGAACATTAGAAATAAGATCGGACTCCAATATTGTAACATTCAAAGTTATTTTCTCATTATTAGCAAAATCACTGCAATGAAACATTTACTAATATCTAGTAATTAAGAGTTCTGTAGCAAGACAAGTATGTTATTTCTGCTAGGTACTAATAAAAAAAAAACCCAAGCACTTAGGTACATCCAGAGGGTCAAAGATACTTAATTCTTGAAAAAGCATTTTGATTCAAACATACCGTTGCCCTTGGTTCACAGACGGAACATTAACACATGCTGGGCACTGTCGTACCAATATCTCTGGTGTTCTTTAACCAGACATCTCATAATATTTTATTGCGGCGAATGTCAGGTTTAACAGAATTATATTAGGTAATCTATGCCTTTATCTTTACAATATTGAGTGATTAGGACATATTGCCACCATGGTCTTTAGACCAGTATTTAAATAACAAAATGATGATATTTCAGTAGCCAGATCAGCTACACTATTTCAGGCACCTACCTGAATCAGGTTAGCTGGTAATGTTTCGTGCCTGTATCCGTCATAAAAAGAAAGTGCTGTAGTGAAGCAGGGCATAGGGATACCGATCTGCACTCCAGTACTGATCACACGTCGCCAGGAGTCCTGGGACAGAAGAAAAGAGGTAGGTGGAAAAAACAGAAAAAAAAGAAGCAAATCAGTGCTGCTCAGAGGCATGTGCAGGTGTATCAACTATTCTGGTACAACAGCATGTGCTATTTCACATTACATGAAATCTAATGGCCAAGTCTGAGCAAATGCAGCAGTAGATTCCTGATTTTACATAAACAAGGCTGATACAAAATAACAGCAAGATAGAGTTAACAAACAGGACAATAAAAGTGCAGACACATGCTTCCCATGCAACCAAACCACAGCCTCGAGTAAGGATGCTGTTCTTTCAAATAATCAGTGCATCCCAAAAGCACGAACACAGTGGGGAGCATACTGAGCAAACACTGAGGCACTTCCAGGACCTCTAATCAAGCACAGCACAAAGCCCACCCAAGGACATCAGAGGTCAGCACAATACTTCAGACAGACATGTGGATAATCCTCATTTCAACATCTGATTTAGTAACCTGCATGGAATATTCAGCTTCAGTTAAAAGAATTATTAATGATAATATATGACCTCTTTGTTGTTCAGATAATCTGTTTTCAGTTCTGCCTGTCAAGTCTGTCCAAATCAGGAAACTGTTTGGACAGACCTAGGTCTAACGAATGACAGCCTGGAACCCTGTTATTTTGGTGCCACTGTGAACAATGGTAATAGAACAGAGCTTTATGCTGGGTACAACTGAAATTCAAGTGCGCAGTAGGCACAAGATACAGGGCAGTGATGAGAACGTTCAGAGGGGCTCTGCATTTCTTCCCTGACATAGTGGTTCTTCTGAATTGCTGGACTTCTAACTAAGGCTCTTCTATAACAGTAAATAGGAAACCTTAAGTTTCTCATAGTGGCTTGGCTAGTGTCAAAGAGAAGAACCACGACACAACAAGGACTATGTGCTCCTTTGCTCCTGTGTTATCTTTAGGTTGATATTACAAATATACCCTGCAACATTACACAAGACCTCAGTTCACCACTTGATGTATCTGGATGCTGATTTATAAAGTTGTGCTTCAGTGATGCAATCCCTTTTTTTCCCTTCATTTAGAACTAACGTTCTCCAATATTTCTGATGAAATAGAGGCAAGAGGCATTTGTAGGCATTTTTTCAAGGACAGGCTGCTAACCCTCGTGTCTGACAAAATTCTAATTTGGACCTCAGTATAGCCTACCTCATGACAGCAATTCTCTTGGTCAGTTTCAATCAGCTACAACTATGTAGTTTATCTCCTGTCCGGATCCTGTAAGACTGTTATGTTCCACTAAAGAAGGGTATCTTGAAGCCATAGATGATTTCTTACACCTGTACATTATGGGTGTACAGATACACATACACAGGCCCAAAGAGCTTCAGGATTGTTTAGACATCTTTGGGATTAAGGATGCTGAAAAACAGGTTTCAAGTATTCTCTCTAGCTTTTCATTTTTCAGTCTAAATATACTCGTGAAGATAACTCCTGGGAAAGAAGCTGAAGAAATACAGACTGTAAACTACTGTTTTTATGCTCTTCTTTCCTTGGAAACTCACCTGACAGTTTTCAACAGCTGTCTTAAAGAAATCATCCAACAGCAAATTCTGGAGCTCAGGGTTTCGATCAAAAGCATCTTTGATTTTTCCCAGGAACACACTAGGCAGAACACACGTAAAACAGGAATAAAGTTTCACAGCTTCCAGCAGAGACCCAGAATCCACAACTTACAGTGCCAAAATTCGACTCAGCCAGACTCTGATTCCAAATATTGAGAAAGATGCAAACAAAACAAACACTGAAGAAAATCTGCAGTAGCTAAGCCACCAGAAAATTGGCTTCATCTGGTAACTGTCAGCACCATCTACAGAAAAAGCCTTTAGATATCTTATCAGCAGATTAACTCCATAGATTTTGCAAGAAAATCTTTAAGCTTGTCAGTCTAGCACCGCATAAACCAAATTGCCTGCTCTTATCCCCTCAGCAACTTAATTACCTCCTCATCTTAATTACCTTCTGATGATGCAGCCTCCCCTCCACATCAGTGCAATGCCACCATAATTCAATGTCCATCCAAATTCTTTGGCTGCTTGTCTCAGCAACATGAAGCCTTGAGCATATGAGATAATCTTGGAAGCATACAGGGCCTAAAAAAAACCAAATTCACATTGCAAGCGAAGTCCCACAGAGCTGAACAAGAAACTTCACAGTCTACATGCTCTGTTTAGTCAACACCTCATTAGGGTTGAGTACAGTAGCCACATTCCAGCTACGTGAGAATCAAAATATCCCTTCCAATTGTTGGAAAGTTTGGTCGCTACAGAGAGAGGTCAAGAGCTATTATCCCCATTACAAAGACAGGTGAGAAAGTAAGCTCCTGCGCATGAATTCTGACCTCTGCACCCCAGCTAGCTGTCACTGCCCACCGCCGCTTAGACTTGAATTCCTTCAGGACTGTTCTTTGGTCAGGAAAGGAACTGGTCACACTACGCTTTGTAGACATCACTAGACAATGCACAAAGACACGGCTGAAAGCAGGAACCAACTGACATGAAATGTAAACACCAAAGCTCCACACTAGGGTTTAGAGCATCCAAAACCTGCTTTGATATGCAGCTTTAATACAGCACCCTGGCAAGCACAGTGACTCACTTTGCGAATGTCCTCCAGAAAGGCTTTCTTGTTTCCACCAAATTGAGTCAATTTAGGCCCATCCAGCAGCTTACTGGCCTGTACTCTCTCATCCTTGAGGGAAGACAGGCACCGTGCAAACACAGCTTCACCTTTATGGTAGGAAAGGGCAGAAAATTAGAAAGCTCAGCATCATTGTTAAGGTCTGAGATACTTGTCCTCAAGCACACAGTGAGAGCGCCACTGAATGAGCCCCACACCTATGGAAACAGTCACATGGGAGAGAGGTGTACTAATAAGTTACTGCAACAGCGTTACCACTGATCAAACTGACAGTCAGCATAACCATTGGGTAAATATTGACTGATTCAGTTTTCAAAAGATAAAGAAAAAAAAAAAAAGCCACAAGTTACCCACATGAAAATTTATCCTCAGGAACCTTAGGAACCTTCACCAGCTCTTAGTTTTAAGAATTCACTTTAAAATTTCTTCCTATCTATAAAAGACAGACAGTGTTGCACTCAGTTGAGGGACAGGCAAGGCTGAAGACCTCACTAATTATTTTATCATGCTTTCAAGTTAAAAAGCTGTTGCATAAATGTCAATTCACATTAACTAGATGTGCTTTGAAATGCACACATGCAAAATAAGAGAAATCAAAATAAAGAATAAATCAGCAGGTTAACTTGTAGGAGGAAGTAAGTTTTACAAATCTGGTAGGCCCATAACACTAGTATTCAGAAGACCACAAGAAAGTTTTATAACGTCACTAAGCAGGTTACTAAATGTCATTTGTCAGGGCTAAGGAGTTAACCAACAGCATCTTCAGCTCCTAAAGAGAAAGCCTGAACGCCAATCTCTTGATCCGACTTAGTCAATTCCTAATCATGCTGTTTTAAGTCGTACTTCTTTGCAACTGAAGATGGTGTTGTTAAATGGAGGGGGGGAAAAAGTTTCCTTTCCAGGCTCTGATAGAAGGAAAGCAATCAAGGTTATTATAGTCTTCATATTGAACTTTTCTTCTACCTTTTGAGTGAGTTGCGAATTAAAAAAAGAAAAGAAAACAATCAAAAAACCCAACACAAAGAAACCAACAAAGAGATGAATCAGTAATGTTTTCACAAGATTCTGGATCCTCCCTGTAGCAGGATTAACAGACCATATCGAAGTCAGAACTGACTCCTCTCCATTTCTGCAAAAACTTCCTTCTGTGCTGGTGAGAAGTTGCGGGGAGGGGAGGCGGAAATCAGGAAAAAGTAGGAGTAGCATGACTCTGCTTTTACAAGCAGAAGTCTGCAAGTCATGCTTATGCAGTAAAACCACATACCCAGCAAGTGCCCTAAGAACAGCGATGTTTGCACAAGGGCTATTGCACATACTTCCCTATCAACTCATCGTTACCTAACAGTGCTCCCCTGGCACTGCAGAGGACTAATTAGGGAGTGTCTCCTCCTCCCTTGATCTTTGCAAGAGCACCAAACAGGAGAATGTTAACAGCACAAGCAAGAAACACTGTTTCAAGCCTAGAACTGGAAGACTATAGCTGTAGTAGAATATTAAAACCATTTACTAAACTTGTTTTGCAAAAATATGTTGTCAGAATGGAGCCATGTTTCCCTGATAGCTGTCACTGCAGTTACTCTTTTTTAGCCTACTGAATATAGTTTTTCTGTCTTCTAATACAACAGGACTTGACCAGCAAAAACAAAGGAAAAAATGGTAGAGAGAGAAAGCATGAAAATGAAAGCAAATCTGAGAGAAAAGAACTTATTAAGTCATCTTATTTACTCAGCCGGAAAGTCTACACTGGACCTGCGGTAAAAGAGCACTCTAAATGTGTTGCAGATGTATTACAACTCCTGTGTCACAATTCCATTCAGAGCCCAGATTAGATACAAGGGTAGGTAACGAGACTGTTAGGTATGTATGTGAGCAGGTAAATTATCACACTTTAGGGATACAATTCAAAGCAATTAAAAAATACATTTCCATTATGTTAGTTTGACTTTGGATCAGCAGCCTTATTAGCCACAAAACAAAAAGCAGCAGCAGAGCGTATAACAGAACACCCCAATCAACTATTGAGGTGGAAAACCAGCAGCCACCATCACAGAGCAGCAGTCTGCTGCTACCCAAAAAAATCTGTCTCAACCCATAACAGAGTCCAGCCTGTATGTTCCCATTTAGCCCCACTAATGCTGGGTTAGCTAAGTTATACTGAAACACAGAAACAGAAGACTTAACTAAACAGCTGAAAAATAATTCTTATGCCATCAGAGAAGTCTAAGTACTTATCAAGCAGTGATCAGGCAACAAGCTTTTGAGGGTCTCCTGGCTCCACTTTTTTTTTTTTTTAAACATTTTTAAGGCTATGATGGGATTTGGAGTAGCAAATATGGTGGAGGATTACTGAGAGGAATGTTGCATCTATCTAGCACAGCAATTACGTTCACCTGTTGTGGAGTCATCACCAGCACTGCGAAGATGCCGTGGACAAACACCGACATTTGAGAAACAAGGTAAAAACAGGCCCAGCAAAGAAAATCCAGTAACAGCTCTCAAAAGCAGAAAGACTGCAACAGCTCCACCTAAAAGCGCCTCTTCTGCAAGCCAAGCCCTACTGTAGGCTCATTTCCAAGATTACCTATTACCATGCTCCTTACGGAGATGTGGTACATGCAGGTAGGAAATAGGAGGCCAGACTGAAGAACCAGTTACCTATGAGTGTGACGGGGACTCCATATTCCAGGGCAGAAATGGCTGTCCACTTTCCCGTGCCTTTTTGTCCTGCGCTGTCCTTGATCTTTGGGAGGAGGTATTTGCCATCGCTGTCTTTGAATTTGAGAATATTGGCTGTGATTTCAATCAGGAAAGAGTCCAACTCTGTCTTATTCCATTCCTGAAATACCTGGAAGAGGAGAAAAAGTGTGTATATATATATATATACACACACACACATTGATTTACTATGTATATAGTATATGTATCAAGTGATTTATTGATATATGTATCCATACACATACATATAGATACAGAAGGGGGTCATACTATTGCAGTCACTGGTTATTGGTACCCTGCCACATCTACCAACGACTCCAGCACTGCCGACATGCCATTGTGCAGGAGCCCTGCACTGGAAGGGACACCCCAGGCTCAGAGCTGCAGAGCACCTATCTCCAACGAGGACGGCAGAGGCATAGTCCATCCTCTTGCCTATCATCATCCTAGGCACTGAAGGCTGGAAACAGAATCGCCCTTTCAAGGCACTTACTGACTTGCTTCAACAAAGTCTTTGCAAGATTTGCCTGCTTGATCGTAATGCTCAACGTTTTACTAGCTTTTTTCAGACAATGTAATTTCTATTTCTATACAAGAAGGACCTTCCCAGGGAGTAATGGACTGTAGAATGGGAGAGCTTACACAACATCTGCAAACATTCAGGTATAGGTGCTCGCTGCTCCCTACCTCATTTGAAGCTCAGGAATATTGTGCACAGCCCCTGGCAGAAGTCACGTCAGAAAAATAATTTCATGTAGATACAGAGCTTTACCCAAGCCCAGCTGCCTTCATCAATGGCAAACAGCCACCACGGCTCAAGAAGGCAAGAGACAAGAAACTACGGATCACCTTTGACATCTCATCATGCTCCATGCCCACTACATCTTTCATCAGGTGATAGGCCTCACAGATCAGCTGCATGTCTCCATATTCAATCCCATTGTGCACCATCTTCACAAAGTGTCCAGCGCCCTCATCTCCTACCTGTCAGGAAACATCAAAAAATGCCATCAGCAACAGCGCTGTCACCACTTCCCGTGTTTAATACCTGCCTATGGCTTCCTTCTGCCTAAAGGAAGGAAGGAAAGAAGCCCAGTGCCAACCGAAAACAGTGTGGGCCACAGATCCATTTAGCTCCCCCAGTACATGACCCTTCTATTGTATGGGATAAGTTACCAGAGATGGTAGATTTGAACTGAATGCAATCAGCCAGAAAATCAACCCACTAATGTCGCTGGTTTTATTAAGGACAAACATGCATGAGCTTCAGCAACCAAACCTAAGCAAGGATCTAACCACAAGTTAAAATCAGCATCAAATAAATATTTACCCAGTCACAACAAGGTTCCCCAGATCCCACTTTAGCAGCAATGCTTTGAAATATGGTCTTGATGTGAGGCCTGTGGGGAGAAATAATACGCCTCAGCAGGTAGGCAGAGGACACAAACACCACAAAGAAAAAAAAAAGCAAAAAACCATCGGTATGATGCAACCTTCCGTAACCAGAGTAAAGGTAGCCTGGGATGAGAGCATGCTGGCAGGTTGATAACCCACCACACAGCAGCGTCAAATAAAATGTATGTTTTTCTGAGAACTAGACACTGTTTGCAAGAGATGGGGACAGCCCATGTTGCGTTTACAGCACTGTGCAGGTAAGCTTAATGTACCTAAAGGAGCCCAAATATTATCCTTTCCATTTCAGAAATGGGGAAATAGAGGCACGTTATGATACAGGCTCACGCTCAGACAGGATCAGTGACAGAGCTGAAACAAAATCACATCCTGTTCTATAGCCACAAGAAAAATCCAGGGTGACCTGGAGGAGGAGAGGGAAGGAGGGAAGAAACTCCACAAATGCAAGTCAGGATATAGTTATCTGCATTACTGCAGTAATTAGGAGCTTTTGTCATTGCCAGGCTCCCTAAGTGTAGCAAGCTGCTTAGCCAACAGGAAAGCATTACAAAATGCCAAGTTTGGAGCAAGGTAAAGCGACGACTCTGAAAGGAGCATGGGTGGCACAAGGGCTGCAGGTGCTGTGAGATGGGGGGACAAAGTTCAGGTAACAGCGGCAGATAGAAGCTGGTTTTACTGAGCTGTTAATGGCAAAAAGACGATCAGGCAGCAGATTACTGTCATCTTGTTTCTGGCTTTGTGCCGCCAAATTTGAACAGGCTGATATCGGTATGAAATGCTAACACAAATGGATGTGGGCTTACAAGATTCTAAAGCCCAGGTAAAGCCCGGACACACCTTTTCTTTCTACATTTACAGAGAGAATGGGCTACCAGGTCTAAAGTCTAATATGAACATTGATGTATAGTCCTTTACACCAACACTAGTACAAAACAGCATGGCAGAAACTTGCAAAAAAATTAATGTATTCAATAGTCACTGAAGTACTGAAGCCTCCTTTTATAATGTCTGTCACTTGCAGGGACATTTGCTGCTGCCTGTTTCCTGGTTAACAGCTTTCCAAGTGCGTAGGGCCCCAAAAGAAAAATCACGATCAAGAACAGTACTTGTGCAAAATTTAAGCAAAATTGTTTTCTCCCTGGCACACTTTTCTCCCTTCAGATTTCTGTAGGTACTACATTTGCCTGTGAATTCTTGGAAGAAAAAACTGCCTTTCTTTTGCCTGCCATCAAAGCCCAGTGCTGTCCCATGACCCCAGCTCGGCTGAGAAATCTTGAGCCTTGAGGAAGTGAGATGGCAACGTTATCTTGTTCTCTCCACACCCACGCCCTCCTCCTTCCCTCCCTCAGCTCTCAACATGAATAGGAGACAATTGTTACAGAGCATTCTGAAGAAGAATAAAGTAGCTCATGCTTACCAGGCTTCTTTGGCTCCTCCTGGCATGAGTGAAGGGCCATATCTGGCACCCTCCTCTCCACCACTAACACCACTTCCGACAAATAATATACCCTTTTCCTTTAGTTCCTTACAGCGTCTCTGGAACCAAGAGCAGAGCAGAATTATTTAATTTCTTTCAATGCCAGAGCCTTACAAACAAAGGTTAGCAATTCAGACCGAAAATTAATTAAGTTTTCAATTCTGCTTTAGACATGCTAGAAGACAACCTTAGAGAAAGCCTGTACATACTCACCAAAGTGAGTATTAGGAAACTTCCTGTTGCTTTGACACGGATCCTTGCAAAAGAGACACGCCGAGAAAACAAAGCACCAGATAAAAAAAGAGCAGTACCGAGGCTGGAAAAGGCTCAGAATTAAGCGTCAGGTGATACAGGCTGTGTGCAAAGGTGTGGGGGAGGCAGATTAGGCCCAAGGTGGAGTAGCCGAGTTCCCTGCAGAGTGAAGGTGCAAGCATGGACAACCCTAAGGGAAACTAATTCCCTCGGAGTCAGAGAGAAGCACAGGCTGATCCGTACAGGGAGCTGCAAGCTCCCCAACTATTAATCCTCATTTAGTACCTGTTTTTTCACTCTAGCTTGGCCAACCCACTTATCCAAGATCAGGATACCAAAGCAGAAAGACTAATACCAGCACCCCTTCTAAGGTTCAGAAGTACCGATTTGAATGCAACAGGTAAGTGTCCCAGATACCTCAACATAACCTCTATACTTACAGCCTGAAAAAACAGATAATTACTCTGCTGTTTTCACTACCAAGACAGCGAAACCACCAGTCTGTCTTCATGGATTTTCCCATGGCCATGTAGGATTGAAATATAACAACAAATCTATAAATATCCTTAGATTTTCAAATCTCCCTGAAAACTCTTTAAGATTTTAACAGGAAATTTTCAAGGTGTCAATAAAAATATTCTTTGATGATTTGGGCAACTTCTATAAAAATATTCTTACAGAACAGTCCTTAACTACTGTAACAATTGCTTTTTAATAGGCTGCATGATCTAGTTTTGCAGAGACAACTCAGTTTGGCCTTCCCTAAGCAGAAGGGAGAAGACATCTTATTGACTGACTATCCTGATGATCAGAGGACAAAGAATCACGTGTATTTTATTCATCCACTTCAGGCAGAAAACAGACTTACCGTGGTATCTCTGTACTCAGAATTCCCACCATCAATTATGATGTCTCCAGTTTCCAACAATGGCACCTGCCAAAAATAAATCAGCACTTTGGGTTTCTCCATCCATTCAAAACCTCATTAACGATGAATAATTGAGATCTTCCAGAGGAAACTTCTCCAAAAGACAGCAAGAAGTCACAGGTAGAAAGAATGTTTCCCTCACCAATTTATTGATGAAGTCATCCACTGCACTTCCAGCCTTCACCAGCAAGATAATGCGACGGGGCTTCTTTAACTTAGAGACCATCTCTTCCAGACTGTGAGCGCCAATCACTTTGGTCCCCTTGGCCTCATTAGCCAGAAAGTCATCCACTTTGGAAACTGTCCTGTTAAAAGCACAAACCTGCAAGAAAACACGTTAATAAAAGCTGCCACCAGAACAGTTGCTTTAGCTCAGACTATAAACTATACACACAACATTCAACATCACGTGTTCTCCCACTTCCACCTTCCCTAAAGACACAGGGCAGGGATGATCTGCAGCAGGTCTTTGCAAGTGCCTTGGGAACCTATGGTTAATGGCCAAGCCCAAAGGAAACTTCCGAGAAAAATCATACATAACTAACAAATCAGGTGGCTAGCTAAGTACAGGCATGCACTGCCGGTTTTCTCTGGAAATGGGACAAAGAGCAGCCTAGGTTATAACTAAAAAGAGGAAATAACACCCATTAAACCATCATAAGGGAAAAAAAAACCACCCACAAAAGGCTCAGCTCCCACTCCAAGTGCTAGTGAGTCAGCCTTTCTGAAGAGTCTCTTCCTTCACCTACCACGAAGCCATGGTCGTTCATGTTCAAAATAAGGTTTTGACCCATCACAGCCAATCCAATCAAAGCAATGTCGGCTCTGGAATGTGGAAGAACAAAAACGCCAGCTGAGTCTCATTAGCAGTGATCTAGCACTAGCATCCATACCCTCTGCCAGGCTGTTCTCATCTTGTCAACTTGGCCCTTCCTAACAAAGGCTGTAGCACATGCCCTGAATGCATTCTGTAGGCTAACACAGAAAGGGATCTTTGCAGCTCCCAGTCAGTCCAACAGACAGAGCGGAGACCAACACACAGCATGTTTCAAGTCACCAAGATTTCCTCCCAACTACTGAGACGCACCTCGAGAGGTAAGAAAAGCCAGCGCTCCAAAACACGGCGTTAGGAGGCAGGCAGCGAGTGGCTCTAGTGTGTCACTGAGGGACCCAGCTCTACCACAGCTCCGTATTTAACAGATGCTGCGCTAGAACGTCATGTCTGAACACGACACCATTTTTTCGATTCTGCAACACAAACTGTCTCAGATTTGGGGTGACCAAAGGATAAGAGGGAAACAGGATAGTCTGACAGAGGCTGCCTAATTCAGCTTGCAAGGGGTGCACGTAGAGAAGCCCAACCTGCCCATTTCTGTTCCTCAGGTCAGGAACAAGTTTCCTGCTTCACAATCACGACTCCAAAGCCGATTGCTCCCATATTTTCACAGAACCACAGAACGGTTCAGGTTGGAAGGGACCTTAAAGATCATCTAGCTCCAGCCCCCCCGACACGGGCAGGGACGCCTCCCACTAGGCCAGGTTGTTCGAAAAGCAAATTCTGTCAGAAAGTCTCTCAGACAATCGGTTTATTCTCCTCGCCGGTCCCTCGGCCGTCGCAGAACCTCTAACGCTGGCGCACCGACCCGCCGTCCTCCCCTTCCCTCTCCCCGCCGCACACACCGCGGAACCGGCCGAACGGGGACCGCACGGAATCACCGACAACGCCCGGTTTAACAGAAAGCCGCTGGGCGGCGGCTGGAGGCCGCAAAGGCGGCTGCCGCCTACCCCTCAGCCCGCGGGGGGCACGCTCCCGGCTCTCCGCAGGGCGCCTCCCCGCTAACGGTCTCAGAAAGGCCTCTCCCGCCGGCGGGGGGCACTCCCCGGCCCTC
>VXBO01004819.1:659150-707313 GCA_013400135.1 Rhinoptilus africanus
AGACGGGGCGCGCCCATTGGCTCTCCCAGTGAGCCCCGCCCCCCGCCCATGGGCCGATGGCCCGGGCGCCTCCCGCCCTTAAAGGGGCCGCGCACGCTGCGGCCCCGCGGGACGGAGCCAGCCGCCGGTGGGAGGGCGGGCCGCTGCCCTCGCACACCGACCGGGGCCAGCCGGCACCGTGGGGTTTGACTTGTCTTTCATTATACGGAATCCGTTGCCCGCAGCGTCGAACCACGTCCCCGGCTGGGTTACAGGTAGCGCGGGTGAAGGTCGTCTCTGAGGTAGCGGAGGATTCGGCAAAGGAGAACCTGCCCCTCTGTCAGCACCCAGATTAAAATTCGGTTTCGGAGAGGGCAGCCAGTCTCACACCCGCGCTGCAGGACAGGCAGCGGCTTCGTCACCACGAACCGACAGCTCCAGCATCCCCACTTCCAACCAACGGCAAACGGGCCCAGCGCGGTCCTGGTCCACCTCAGTGCTGGGCGCCGAGAGCAGGAACGAACCTGAGAGCAGTAAAACAACTAGTGGCTTCTCCGAAGTATTAATGAAGCTGTCAGAAGGGCAACCAGAAACAGTTAACAGATTACTCAAGTGTCCAATTGGGAACAAAAAAACCAAAAAGGAATCTGCAACAGCAGCAAGAAGGCAGCAAGACATCCCCGACAGCTCTTCAGCAGCCTGATAAAAGTCTTTTGCTGCTGTGCAGCTGTTTTACAGCTCCGAGAGGTGTTTGACAGCAAGCGGTGGCCCATTTTTGTGGGATTTGGGAATGCCCTGGCCGGTTTCCTCACCGTGACTTTTAAAACTTTCCACTTTCAAACGGAGATGAGAACGATCCCCCTCTGTCCACAGAGCTGGTGCCTTATATTTTACTGTCGTATTTCAGTGTTTTGATTTCTTGCACTTCCTGTCACTTTTAACAGTCACCCCCAGATAAGCAAGTTCAGTGTTGGCAGCACTATGACACCCTTTATTTTATCTTCTGAAAGCATCCAAAGTTTGTAAGTACAAATGGTGCCTAACGTATCGAAGGGAAAAGTAAAAGGAAGGATAAGAAGGGACTCTCATCTTTCTCAAGAACAGCCAAGCCAAATTTCCTTTCACAGAATCATAAGCTTGTTCAGGACAGGTGTTGAAAATGAGTAATCAATGCAAGTAATTAAGTCATAATAAACGGAGCACGCTTTATATCTGCTAATGCACTGGTTGTACCTTTATTGTTTCACCTCGGTCACTAACAATTCAGTGGTGCAAGGTTACCATACACAGTTAGATATCTGCATCGCACACCTAAGGCTATACAGCAAATGGATCAGAATTAGTACAAATACATGAACTATATTTACATTTTGTATACTCAAGCTCCAAATATCGGATATATTTACAAAATAAAATAAGAAAATGAAAACCTGAAATTAATGTACAGTGTTGCTGATACACTCCTTCGCCGGGATGAAATCAGTTTGCAAAGAGATTTGTTCGAGAAGGCCACTTATACAGCATATACCTTGTATACCTTGAGTACGGAGAGATTAACACGGAAATGGGGACCGCAATTAAAAAAAAAGGTATATATTTCAGTGCAACAGCATTTCTCATGTCCAAATTCAGGAACCTTAATCAACTGCACACGAAGTATGAACAGGCAGAGTGGAAAATTAAGAACTGATCCTGGGAAGTGCTGATCATTCAGGATTCCCTCTGCGTCTTGTCCAAGGCGAGAGGCAGCTCAGCGCCACTCGGGATCAGGCCGTTAACTTGGCAACATTAAGAATTGACTTAAGACTTACACCTCCACACCCTCAGTTTTCTGAATACACAGCTGATCCTGTTAATTTAAAAACTGTTCCAAATAACATTGGACACAACCATCTGGTTAGCGTTGGACTAGTTTTGATATCGAATACTTAGAACGCATAAATGGCCTTCTGAACAAAAAAAAGTCAATCCTGTTCTCAAACAGCCGATGTTTTTAAACAAGGAAGCACAAAATTAATACATTCCTGCTACATACAGTACAGTTCAGACCACAGGTTGGGGTTATTAACCACAATGGAGAGATGCAACGCACACATGTTAGAGACCCATTTTACAGTACATTCAGCAAACCGTTCCGGAGCAGCATCAGGATCCTTCCTCCGAGCAGCAGGGTCACAGCTGCATCTTCAACAAAACCACCTGCCACAGCATAAACGAACGCAAACTAGGGCTGTGCAAGAGAACCAGAAAGATGCGTGTGCATAGGCAGTGTTAGTTGATTGTGTAGTACCAACGGGTGTTATTCCAAAGCTAATCCTCTTTCTTATCTAATGTGCAATTAATTACAGATGTATAAATATACAATACATTACATAAAAGTAAATCCCTGTAAATTAGATAACAAGCAGCAAAAAGTAAAGTCTTTGCTTTGAAATACCTTGCTGATCAGTAATAAGGACTTAGACACTGACCAAAAAAACCACCTTCTCAGTGGTCTGGAAATAAAATTCCCTTCCCTTCTGCATCCCAGAATATAGGAATCTTCTTTAAAAAGGTACTTAAAGTGCATTTCTAAAATACAGTATAGGAGGTTTAGTTTAGTTTTAAAATACCCAGGAAGCTCCAACATCAACGATGTGGTTTGCAATGGACAAAAAAAAAAAAAAAGAGTATTTTCTTCTTCCTTTTAGTGAGGGACATAAAAAACCCAACTGACAGCACAGTTTCGCAGTGATTCTCTCTGAGAAACGCCTGCCAAGCGCACTCCCAGTGCTTACGCCGAGTGGGCTGGCAGGCCCACAGCACGCCGCCGCCCGCAGCGGTGGAGTCCCAAGAGCTGTCTGACTCCGGGACCTCCCAGATCGGCAGCAGGTAACCAGGAGTGGGGTTCGACTGCCCAGAGAAGGCAGCTCGGCACATTTCTCCCTTCTTGCTCCGTTTCTAAAAAGAAATTTCTAACACGTTGGGCTAGACCAAAAATGCTTTAAAGTGAACGGAAATCCACTTTTTTTTTTCTTCGGGTTCCTTTTAAAGAAAACTCAAATCGATTTCAGTCCAGCTTTAAGCAGGGAAACTGATGTCTCAAACTGGACTTCAATAATTGGTGAAAAACTGTAACTGCGTGTCTTTATGTCAGACCCGAAATAGCAATGCCCGTTTGAACTCCACACAACAAGAATCTACTTTGTCACAGATTATGCAGCTTTAAGAGATACCGATGCTTAAAAATAGAATTTTGCTCTTCTGATGATCTGTCATCCACATAGACATCAAGTCAGCAGAAACTGCTTGGAGTCCTTAGATAGAAGAGTAACACTTACGCAACACAGCTGTAATATTTCCAGCTCTGTATAAAATAAGCATCTGTCTCTTCCTGCTTTTAAAGGAAGATCCCTTAATCATGTTTCTATGCAATGCCTATATCCCCTCTGTTCATTTTCTCTCTTATCCAAAGCAAAGACTTGGCAAACTAGTTTCCTTCTAGGTAAAAAAAAAGAAAAATGAAAATGCTCTCAGTGTGCCACAAAATGCCACCACGTAAATCGCTACTCCTCCTCAAACTGGTTCCACTTTCATTATTAACGGTGGTGATGGCAGAAACAACTTAGTGCTTAAAATTAATCTTAATTCTTGAGATCGGCTTAGCTCCAGCTCGGGGAGCTGTCTTGCAGCACTAGCAGTCTGTCTTAGCCACACACTGGAAGTGCATTATCATCCATTGCGTAACAAAGGAATATGATCACTGTATTAAGAGTCACACACAATTAAACAAGACAAAACCAGAAGAAAATTAAAAAAACAAAAAACACATCCCTATTATGCTCCTGGGTCCCCAGGATGCTCCCTTGCTCTGGCTTCCAGTTATGAAATAAATCCGAGGACCATAGAAGATAGCATGAGCACGTGATTTAGCTTGAGTACTATCTCGAAATACATAAAGATATGTCCTAGCAAGTGCCAGACTCCATCTCCCTGCTCCTTTGCCAACCGTGCTTTTAGGAGGCCTCATTATGCATTGCACTTTACGGAAGAATGAAAACCCCATAAAGTTAAAAAATTGCTCAACTGATGCCAGTCCCACGTACACTTTTGGCCACCGAATTTCCGATGCATGGCATGACCAGCTGCTGAGTGAGCTGAATCAAAATGACCTTCTTGAGCTGGAGTGTTCCTAGATGTGCCTGCTGTAATAACGGAGCGAGACGTTTTTACCTCTCCCTCGAGAGGTCGGAACCTCAGGATGAAACTGCTGTACCTTGCCCAGGGACACAGCTGGCCCTATCAGTGCCCAGGGTGAGTCAAGAAAGTACAGCACAGCAGTCTGGAACACAGTAAAAGAGAACAAACACCTTCCCCCCTCAACAACCGCCCTGAAAACCTATCTGAGAATGATGAGTTCACTTCTCGGGAAATTCATTCTCTTTTCCTTTCTCAGGGCAAGGATCAAAACATTGGTCACAAGGAGAACTTGGACTCTAGGTCAAGAACTAACACCACCCGGCTCATCTCCAGGAAGCCAATTATTACGCCCGCTGACCAGAGTCCACTTGATCCGTCCCTTCAGGAAGGATTAATTCTGAAGTTAAAACTAACTAGGGGCTTTCAGCTGATGAAAACTGTCGCAGGGAAATTTGGAATAACTGTTGAAGGTCTCCTAAAGGAAGTGAAAGTGTCCTGCTGTTCCCTGGAGAATACTGCAAGTTGCTCGGTCTAGAAAGTATTTTGTAGACAGAGGATGCTTTCCCCATGAGCAGACAGGATGCCATCTGAGTATCACAGAGAAGGGACACATGCACAAAGCAGGCCTTTCAGAGTGATGCTGTAGAGCAGTCTATCCTAACATACCAATGACAACTGTTAATCTCTTCCAAGAGTGGCGAGAACCGTTGCTACAGGAACCCAGGAGTCAGGACTAGCAGCAGAAAGAAGAGATACTGCCCTCCCCTGGTGATCTCCTGAAAGCGCTCTAGGGAACAACCACACTTAGCTTTCCGCTTAACACCCTCTGTCAAATACGAGGCCAAGCATATAAAATTTTAGGGATTATATCTCATATTTCAGCGATGTGGTTTATTTTTCCTCACATCAGCACAAGTTCCGTCTCCTCAGCTCAGTTCGGAGGCAGAGGAGCGAGCATTCACGTCTTGGGAAAGAGTTAAAGCCAAGCCTTGTTCACCTGCACCCCCACGGCAGGAGTTTAAAAGGCTGATTATTCCAGCCAGCCCCTCTTGGTTTGTTCCCTCTTTTTCCAGCTCATGCCTTCACTTGTTGGACCCTGGAAACCCAAAAACTTGCACCAAGTCCAAAATCCAATCTGCCCAGATGGATTTGTCCAATATCAGCTTTCAACAGAGTTTAAATAAGAGGCTGGATCCAGAAAGCCTGAGGAGCTATTGCAGTTCCTGGCTGGGTAATGTCCACATAGAAGAATTTATCTTTCCCTGGCATTAGAACTTTGCCCTGAGGGAACCGACGACTACTGCCAAGTCACAAATCGAATGAAAACCCTGCAGCAGTCTAGACAGACAACAATGGACAGTGGGATAGACACCAAAAGGTCAGTTGGAATGGGAAAACAATTGTTATAAGAAAAAATAAATAATGTGTTGTGTTTTTTTTCTTTTTAGTCGTGCATAATCACTTGATTTTTTTGATTTTTTTTTTCTTTCTCTTTTTGTTTGGCCACATGCTACTAGTATGATTCTCAGTACAAGTGAAAAGAAACAAGGTAGGGTTAGAATATCTAGAAAATGTGCTGAAGGAGCTGGGAAGGTAGGGGATGTTAAGCCACAGGATTACATACAAGAGAAACTGTCAAGAATCACAAAGAGAAAATGAGAGGTAACACTTGATCTATCAGAAGGTGAGTTAGGGAGAACAGATGAGAACATTACATGGACTCAGTACTTCAGCTGGCCCGTGCGTCTTCGAGCCAGTTTTGACCTGCACGAGAAAGAAGTAGAAAAATAGTTGTTGAATTCTGGAATTTTATTTTTCTTCCCTTCCCACAGTTTGTCCACGTTTTTTTTTTTAAATCCTTTTGTTTAGTCCTAGTCTACTCCACGTGTTTAGAAAATAAAACATATCAAGGGCTCTAACAAGAAAGACTTTTCACTTCTGCTGTGCTCCTTTAAAGGAAGATGGGATCTTTAAGGACTGCACTGTTAAGAAATTAATTGATGTTGTACAGTTAATAGCTTAGTTTTTGATTGTTCTTGCTTTTTACTGAAAGGAAGAGCTACTGTGGCATCGTAAGATCTCTCCAGCAAGCAGGGGATGTCTGTGACCTGTGTTAAAGGGAAGGAAATGAGAATTTCTGCCAATTAAGAGAATGAAAAGGAGGTCCAGACCCCCCTGCGCAGAGGCAGTAAGAAGCTTTGTAAAGTATAAATTTGTAAAATAGCAATACAAGGAAACCATTTTGTGGCCTCCAAATGCAGGACTGCAGGAAGCATACCACACATGTTCAAACTGGACACATCTGTTAAGTATGCCACAAGCCCCAGCAACAGCCACTGCACTTCTTAAATACAGGGCTTGTCTCATCTTCTTTTTCTTTTTTTGTTGCCCTCTCTCCTTCAGTTCACCAGTCTTGTCAAATTCTTCAGAACAAGATTAAATTTTGTGACAAACTATCTGCCCTTGCTTACGACTCTCTCGCTATCTATGCTGTGCAGCGTTGTCTGCCCACGAACTGCCTCTTACCGTATTGTGCCAGCAAGGAGTGGATTGAAGGCATATAACCAGTCGTTCATGTCTTTGTCATTGATGGCCTGGAGCAGGACCCCACGATGCTTTGTGCATACACCAAACGTGTTGGGTGTCTGGAATATGAAGGACAATTTAAGATACTGAAGCCTACAAGCACAGAAGCTGCTGCACACTTCCTCTGAGGAAGAGGTTGCTATGTCACATTCCTAAAAACCACAAGCCCTAACATCTTTTATTTAAGTTCCACTGGTTATTTCCAGGATACTATTAGTCAGTCAAATGGGACATCTTCGACAAAATATAGCTTTAACTCATGAGCTGCTGAGATAGACCAGTAAAGTTAATTTGATTCCTTGCAGCATGTTCATGTGTGTTATTTTTGGTTTTTTACACAAACACACACACAACCCCCAAACACCACATAAATAAAACTACAAAACCCAAACACACAGGGTGATGGCACCAACACGTGCTCATAAAAGCAAATACCATGCACCACAGCAGTCAGACCCAGTCTCTTGTATAACTGTGTCCAAAACATAAGAAACCCTGACCAAATTGGGAACTCTGTGGGCAGAATTATCAGATGCCAGACATTCCCCAGGACACAGATGCATTTTCCTCAGACCAGAGATGACACACAGGATGGTATGGATGCACTATACCTGTAACGTTCCTGCTTTATGGGTAAATAAACAATAACTCTCAGACCGACCTTTACCATTGCTTGTTGATCCTCACTGTATTCCACCTGAGCTGTGGATAAGTTTATGAGTCCTCTTTCTACAGGATCTTTGTCGCTGTTGTAAATAAAAACATAAGGACGGCGAACCACCACAAAGTGCTTGGCCCAGGAGCTGGAAAGTGGCTCCTTGAAGTGGAGGTATCCTTTCTTTGAGACCACAGAGCTGGAAGAAAAACAAACCAAAACAAACCCAGAGATAAACAGGAATACTTTTCCCCTAAACAAGGCACCTACTGAGTATCCCTATCAACTGCAAAACACTGTATAAGACACTTGGTCCTTAACATGTTTTGTCTGCAACAGTATTATGAAAGAGTTATTCCATAGCAAGCTGAATTTCATCTTCAAGAACTATGTAAAAGTCTGATGGAAAGAGGGACCCACACGGATCTCTACTTCAGTGAACTTCAGTAACGGTTTGGATGATAACAGCCATTGTATTTAAGCCACTGGAAATCCTGCTTATTAAGTAGATACAGGGAATGAACGCTCCGGAGGTCAAATATCAACACAACCTTCATCAATCTTGCCTCCATCATACAGGACTCTGAAGTTCTGCTATCACCTGTTAAATTTACCTTCTTCAAATGGGGCAAAAAACCTACAAGTCTCACAACGCCCTTGTGACAGCTCTAAGGAAGCCACAATCACACAATAGAAACCTTACCCTGGTCTGATTTCCTCAATATCAGGAACGAGGTTTAGGAATTCATTCTTTCCAGCTCTGGCAATATAGGAAGTTTCTACTGTAGGTATTATCTGGAACTGTTCCACCTCATGACAGGGACTGGAGGCACGAGAATTTGCTTCTGGTGTCCTTTAAAACAAAAAAGAAAGAAAAGTGAATCACAACAAACTAACTGAGTGTGACAATGGAATTTGAAGGGCACCTACAGCCTAGCCTGTCTCAGGTTTCATCCTCCAGTCTGGATTTTTTTGTATGTCATTAGAATCCTTTCGTACAATATCAAATAGCATTTCCCTGGAAATCTGTGGAATAAAACTTCTAATAACTGCTAGTAAGTTGTTTGCCCACTACTGCTCCCTCGTTTCTCTTGCCAAACGCCGTCACAACACAGACATATGTCTTATTACGGTTTGATGTAAAAGCATCAGCATTTCGTCAGCACTCCTCCTCTCAGGGATGTTAAACCGAGAAGGTAGAAATTACAATGACGTGTCTTTCACTAAGCAGTTATTCCCAATGTCATCAAAAATATCTTCTATAGATACAGCTGAGAAAGATAAACAGAGACTACCGGCCAAACTGGTTTATTCTGGGTTGTTGTTAGTAGGTCTTTTTAACACACCTCTGAAAAAAAAACTTGTGGACTTTAAACACCAAAGATACACTGGTCACTGGAATGACAAGCATCTGACTGTTCTTTCAGCACAAAGAGAAAAAAAAACACTTCAGAAGAACAAAACGGGGACAAATAATTGCGCAGAGTGATTGGAGAAGATAAGGCAAGGGGCTGTACAGAGAATTATCTGAAAGCAGGGAAAGGGAAGAGAGAGGGTGAAAAAAAAAATCAGAAAACACAGCAAAGAGATTTGCGAAGCACTGAGAGTAATGTTTTTCTAGTAATACCCTACACTTACTTCTGGTCAATGGAATTGCATCTTGAATCCACCAGAGATGGGCAGGTAGATGAAGGAGTGAGGGTAGCACTGCTGAAACTCGACACTGATGGGTCCCGCCCAATTGGAGAAATATCCGACAACTACAAGGACAAATATCAGCAAAATATTACAGAGTTGTTTTTGTAGCTAGTGGTCAGTCCCGGCTAGAGCATGACATTCAGCGTGTGGAAGGCTCAGATAATAGAAGGATATTTCTATTAGCCATTTTCCTACTCAGTAGTCTAAATAAAGAAAATTAATATGAAGTGTTTTGTTTCTTCATAGTATCAACAGATTCCACAAACTGCAAATATATTGCTGTTATACGACAAATGTAGTGTATTGTATTGCATGAAATATTTACCTTACAATCACTGATGCTGTTGTACACCTGATTAAATTCCCGATTGAAAGTGTGAGTGAGAAGCTGCAGACACTAGAGGGAGGAGAGAAACAAACAACACACAGAAAAGAATTCTACATTTAGATTTTCAGAGAAACTTGAACACAAAAGGCAATCTGCCAAGACACGCTTGACAGCTCACGAAAGAATAAACAAATTCTAAACTGCCATGAAAAATCCCAGAAGAAGGAGGGAGTATCACTTCCCCTGATAAAATTAGAAAGTTTAATTTACTACTAATCAAGGGGAATGAGGTACAGCCACAGCACAAAGCCAGCCACCAGCATTGGCTGGTGAGAACGGATTATTTCACTATAAAGCACACGAAAATGAAACTCTCACAATACTGGATATTCACTATGCTATCTGAGAAGCTCATCATTAATCTTTAATCACCTTTGGCACCTCAGTTTAGACCCATGATGCTTTTCTCATGTCATACCTTGGTGGCCAGCTCTTTCTCCCGATCCACCAGGCTCTCTATGTCTGCGGAGTCATAGCCGCTGCTCTCGCTGGGCGTCACTGCACTCTCAAACGTCGTAGTCGAAATTTGTGAGGAAATGCTGGTGGAGGTACTGAGGGTTCCACTGCTCAGGCTGGGAGACAATGAATCACTCAGGGACTTGGGGATGCTGTCACCAAGCTTTTCACGAAGCAGAAGGAAATGCCGGGTTTTTTCCACCTGGTAAGAAAATAAATCAGTATCATCTGCTCCAGGATGCTGCCTATTTTACAGGCATTGAATTCTTAAGCATTCTAAGATTCACACCAGTAACCATTTTCCCCAGGGATGGGAGTTTACAATGGCACTAGAAATTGAATCTGCCTTTGTTGAATACACGGACATTCTGAGCTGAAGACTCGACTCAGCAGCCAGCCACACACTTTCTATCTTCTCTGTTGGAGAATTTATTTAAATCCTGACTTTGCGAACAAACTCCCATTTAGGAACCCATTCAGCTCTGAAGGTCTCACAGCGGGTAGACTAGAGGCAAATTCAGAGGTACAGTTACACTTTGCCTTTCACTTCCCTAATCTCTTTACTCACGTCATGCAGCAGCTCCAGTTTCTCCAGTTCCCACTGATGCTCTAGAATGAGGCTGTCACCCCTGGGCCTCCAACCTGCCAGGTTCTCTTCTCCTCGCACATACGCCACAGATGTATCCAGGACTTTCCTCCTCCTCCTCTGCATTCCTGAGCAGTAAAAAACAACATAAGACATGTTAAAGACATAGCCGGAGAGATGCCACTAAGGGACGCTTACCAATTAGCAATCTGCGAAGAACCAGCACTTGTGCTGTTTGGCTGGAAATATACACGGCAATGATCTCATTAACAGCAACTGCACACCCCAAAGAGATCTGATTTCCTCCAGCTTCCTTATGTCATTCAGGTTTCTACTGACACAAAATAATGCAAACTCCTGTCCAGTCTCATTCAACACAAGAACTTCAATTGCTAGGTCTTAGAGGAAAAATACACTGCCACTACGTGAATTACGTTCCTTCCAAGTTATCAAGCTTGCATCAGATATCAGCAATATCTTCAAAAGACCAAGAGAAAGCTCTACTGCTGCAAAACCAAGTCTCAACTGAGTTAGCTACGAGCCATGTATTATGCCCCCTAAGGCTATGACTCCAGTATATGCCCAGTTTCCTGACACATCCATGCCAGAAAATGTAAAGTTTTCAGGGAATCCATGGTTCACCAGTAGTAAACACAGGCCCAAGTCAAAAGTACAAAACTGCACACGTTTTTACAGAATAGCAATGTTCCGTTGCTCTGATGAAACACAGAACTGCCTCCCATCAGGTCAGAGGTGTTTACTCTGTTCTGCCTATGAAATTTTCTGTAATATTTCTGTTTACAGCATCTTTGTTTGAACACCCAGTCACTGCTTACCTGGACTTCCTGTGTCTGCCATTTTGCATAAACTTAGTTCATAGATCCCGGTTACTCGATTGCTGTTCACAAGAAAAAAAAAGGGAAAAACACCCTATTATCTTCAGAAATAAAAAACCCTATTATCTTCAGAAATAAAGCTTTAGTTAAGTGGTCCCCAAATTAGAATTTTAAGTACAGCTGTTAGTTAGAACTACATCTGAATTCTAATCTTGACATAAAATAGCCAGTACTGACTACAAGATCTCTAAAAATGGCATTTCCCCCATGTTCCTCCCCATTCGACTCTGAGAGCAGCTGCTGCAGTAAAGTCCAGGTCAGGATCAGGATCATCTATGTGCAAGCTTGCAAAATGGATCTCTCTTCCCAACTGTTCAGTCAGAAGGCGGCAGAAGGGGTTAGTACAGAGAGGCCATCAGAGTTTCATTGAAATAAATGCAAGAAAAAAAATGTTCAAAACCAGACTGGAGAACTCTAACTAGGTAGACTTTCGAGGAAGAAATAAAGAAAACTAAGCTACACTCTCCCCGTGCCCTCTAAGAGAAAAAGTATATGCTGGCATAAAACATCAATGCCAAAATTAGTCACTGAACTTACGAATCTGGAGATTTGGAGTAGCCACTGCCAAAGAGATTGCGCAGTGATCGTGGGGGGGAAATCTTGGCATCTCGTGAGTAGAAGACCATACAGACATCCTTTGTTATAACAGCAGGCTGGATGCAGTGGTCAAGCTAAGAGAAAAAACAGTAATGAATGAGTGGCTGCAGATAACTATGCCAAGTACACTGCTTCCCCCTTGTAGTGGGACAGCTTTTTGAAATTCATTCTTGTTTGGGTCTTTGGTGAAGGCTTTTTACATGTTTCTGTGAAAGAGAACTGTCAAATTTCTTGATGCATCTTGTGGGTGAAATAACTGTACTACAGAAAACAACAGTGTCTTGCATGCAAAGCCAAGAGCTAGGTCTGTGTAGCACTAGTAGTACTTAACGTTCACTGATTTCAACGGATTTTCAGATATAAGGATAGATAAAATGAGGCACAGAAAGGTTAAAGAGATCACCAGTTTCACTTCACTTTTGTTGCAAGGCAGTAATACCTCGACACCAATACATTAACTGTGGACAATTTTTTCCATCCTGTTCTCAAAAAATGAATAAAGACATTCATTTGCTTCAGGATTCAAAATCACCTAGTCCAGTAAGTATTTATCTCGCGTATACATTGTCTGGTGTCTCAAATAGTCATACTTCAGTCACAAGCAAAAAAGCAGGCACAGGTCTCTAACCTCCAGGTAAGCAGAAAGGGTCATATATATCTTCTCTCCGTAGGGCGTCACTCGATTGAGGAGAAGGGAGTTATGCAAGGAGCTATCCCAAACTGCTTCAAATCGATAGAAAGTCCTGGAAAAAAGTACAGTAAAAGCTCAATAGTAAGAGTTCCTCTGCATTGGTCAGTGTAAAGCATCTCTTCCTTGACATCATTTGCTATGACTTTTAGTGGCTTCGATAACAAATACTTGAAACAAAAACCTTCTCTTCTTTCCCAAGAAATGGGAAAGAAGCCATTGCCTGTTATGAAAAAGACCCATCTGAAAAGGAAAAGAGGGAATACAGAAGAGAACAAAAGCTGTCCTAACACTACAGGGAAGTCAGCACTAGAGAAGTGTTTCTAAACAGACAGAATTCCTCTCTATTGCTTCAGGTGCAATTCAGCCCAGCTGGACCTCTAAAGCGCATGAGAAGATTCTTTTTTATAGGCAACACTCATTCTACACCATATTTTAGGACTAACATATAGCAAGAGAAGAGATCCCTCTAATACTCAGTCTTATAAAACCAGCAGCTTCTGAGACAAATAAGAATGATTGATAGGTAGGGATAACTCCTGCATCCAAGTGACTATGTCCCTACTACCTTCAAGTAAAATCTTGCAGATCTACCGCAAACTTTTATAAGTGTCTTGAATTTGGTACAGAGAAAGAAAGGAGCTGAAGGCGCCCACAGTTCTACTCCAGCAATCGGGAAACATCATCTGTTCAAGTAAAAAGTGAGAGCCATCATCATGCACAGGACAGCTAAATCCTCAGACCTAGAGTCACTGTTATACTCCCTCCTCTCTACCAGGGGCTTGGGGAAATGAGCTTCCTCCTTTGTCACGGTAGAGACCAACTTCACGTAGGTTCCTTTGGAAAGAAGTCCCACACCCCTACTCAGGAATACAGCATGCTTTTCTACACTCGTAACAGAAAAAGAAGGTATTAACTCTTCATTGCCTCCAGATAATTTCCCTCCCAAATCCCCTTGCCATTGAGGTTTTCCATCCTGAGTTCAAATGATGCACTAAAAGCAAGGAAGTGCTTCACGTATATTGTTTTTTTAAAACAAGTTACGTCTCTGAAGAGCTTCTGTACTAATGCCCAAGGCCAACTCAGAAAAATAGAAAATGAAACCAAAGACAAATGACAGGGGGAGGGTAGAAGAAGGAAACAACAAAAAACACAAAGAAGCATGAAACAGCCTACAAGCAGACATATCAGAGACTAAGAGTTCTGATCTCGAACAGAGCTCCCCAGAATCCTCTTTTCCTGGTACCAATTATACAACTCAGAGCTAACACATCGAGACACCATGAACTGTGCAGTCACGTAACACAATTTGAGAATATTGCTAAGTACTGTTTGCATTTGAAGTAGCATACCACAGAAATTACTTCTGAATGTCCTGCTTCTATTAAAAACGCTACAGAGAAACACGCTCTAAAGGCTAAGTAACTGGTAACTTTAAAAGCACTATAATGTAATAATCCTCACTTGACTTCGATTAGGCAAATAACACAGGTTGACCCCTAACCCTTTACAAATCTGTGTTGAGTCCCTGTGTTTTAATCTTTTGTCACGTCTTAGTCACGAGAGCAAATTTTTTAAACTTTTGGTAAGCTCCAGATCTACAGTCTGTGTGAAAAAGTAGTAAAACCTGGTTCTTCCCAGATGGGAAAGCCAGTCTACCTGGCCCCTAAATCAGGTCTGCACCATTTGCCAAACATGACTTCTCATGAAGTGAACACAGGTGTAAATGTTCATCTGTGCAGAACTAAGGGCCTCTCTTTAGCAAAATGATGATTTTTTGGGATGAACACCAAGTTGAAGCGAAGTATAGCTTTGAGACGGTTCCTCTACTGGATTTTACCTAGCCAGAAAGTTAAATATACACAGTCTTGCCTGTCCAAACCAGAGTTGCTACAATAGTTATAGAGGGAGACAAAAAAACAGAATTGACCCAACTTCATTCAGCAGAGCCAATAGCGCACAAGGAGGAAAGGGGAGCACAGAGCAAGCAAAGTACGGAAAACAGGAGAAACAGGTTAAAGGCCCTAATGTATAGTTAGAACTGATTTTTAAGTGGATTTTAGCATTGGTGAAAGGCAGTGAATTGACAGCATTGAAGACTCAAAGTGCTCTCTTTCAAAGAGGCAGAAGACAGAGAGCAGCCTGTGCAGCCAGCCCGTTTGGCTGGGCTCCAACCTGGAAGGAGAAAGAGGAATCCAGTCTGAGCAGCTACTACGCGTCTGGCTTCTCTGCCAACTGGGAAACGAAGAAGTAGCAACCACATGGTTAAATTTCAGATGCAAATCCAACCTAAGAACAGAGGTTGGATGCCAGTCACACGGCAGCCACTGCTTTTTGTCCAGTGCAACTCTGAGCTAGAATTTCAAGTAACCTAATCTTTCAGTCCTTGACTTGGTACTTTGAACATGGCAAGTTACAGAGTCAGAGACTGTAAGAAATTCCAAATTTAGTTCTTTGATAGAGAACAAAGGAAGAAAATAGCAAGGGCTACAAACAGGGACTATATTCCGATGGCAACATTTTGAGAATCAGAAAGACTGAACAAAGGAAGCTCTCACTTACACAAGGAGGAAAGTTTAACTTCACAAGTCCCCTACTGAATTGTACCTGAATAAACCCCTGACACAGAGGAGGAGGAGGTGTTCTACTTCTGGAAGAGCTAAGAGGCATGCTAACAGAATTCAGTAACAGCTAAAAGGGAAGTGGCAGCAACACAAATGAGACATAAAGCATTCTATTTTCAAGAACCTTTATGTACAAAGGAAGCAAACAGAAAATACCTAGGCATATCCTTATCAAGAAAGAGCCTGTAAAAACATAGAAAGAGCTTCAGTTAGTGCAGCCAAAAGCAGAACAGAAAAGCAACAGCTGAGAGGAACACAACAAGTGGACTCAAAAAAACCCAACAAGCCACACCAAGCAGAAAACAAGTCTGCAGACAATGAGCAAAGGTAAGACATATCCCTCACTGGGACTTCAGTCCCGCTCCACCACCTTGCCATGCACTCATCCCACAGCTTAAACCTTGGCTTTTTGGTAAGAGATGGTCAACAGCTCCACTTCACTCACGCTCACCACCGACCCAAGGGGCCCACCTAATAGAAAACAACAGAGCTATATAGGGATTTCTTGACATTGCTAGAGAACAGAAAGTACAGGGCTTTCCAAGCACAAATCCATATCAGACTGGAATCCAGCAACAGTCCCCTTATGTTCCACTTACACCGATCCATTAATTCAATTACACTACAAGTAAAATACCCACTTCTTAGTGGGAGGCAAAGAATAACTGCTAAAAAGCCCTGTCACAGTGTGCATTTACAGACACTAGGTGGCAGGAAGACATTCAGTTGCCAGGAGCGGTGTCCTGAATCCACCTTCAATATCGCAGTGCTATTTCAAAGTCCGGGCCTCTAATGGAGAAGGAAGAAGCCATTTCATCGCCTAGAAGGGATATCGCCTCCAGCATTCAGCAGCTGCACCAGAGACGGGCTCCAAAACAAGCCCCTCCCCTCCGGAAACACTCTTTCAGAGTTAAATTTCAGAGATATTCCTGCTTTGCACCAGCTAAACAAGAGCCACGGCGTGGTCAAGTGACTTGGCTGATGTCAGAGGAGGGAGAGGCTGTGCTGGCAACGCCGCATTCTGCCTCACTGCCCTTTGTTGCAGACGCTGAAGGAAAACAATGTGGAGTCTGACTGGTCTTCGCAGCAACGCACCCTAATGAGGAGACTCACACAGCCAGAAAGCGCTCAGAGGAGGGCCCTGCTGCTGCCCTAATGGCTGCAGGTACATGGAACACACACCCTCACAGTACAACTGGAGTCAATTTCATACGTCTGTATAAATCCACAAATTATGAAGTTTAATTTACAAAGCACAGCTCTTGATTAAATTCTCACACGCTTATTCCAGGAATAATATAGGTAGGTATGTACATATCCATTGATATATCTCCTGGGATTGCCCTCGTACTTCAACGCTGTATTCTAGCAACAAACCTTGATGTTAGTTTAGAAGTTCTGGGTTAAATTCTGAGACTCCCTTAAGCTGTTCCTTTTCATCCTCCCTTTACGGTGCTTACAAATGGAAAGTAATTCAAATGCATTAACCAGAAAGCCTCCAGGTGGAGAATGGACTTCAGCATTAGCAAGAACTTATGGTAACATTCATTCTCTCTCTGTATGCCCCATGCCCATGGAATTCTACATTTACTAATTCCCAACATTACCAGCTTTCCAACATCTGTCCAACACCTCAGAGGTCAAAGAAATTTTAGATTCCTGCTACGGTGCTCACTTTATTCACTTACCTATTGGAGCTGTGAGAAGACTTCAGGTATTTTGCAGAGATAATATTCAAAGACAGAATAGCATCCACAGCAGCTTCATCTACCTCTGCTTTATTCCTTATACGTCCTGAAAAGGGTAGGAGAGGGAATCAATTAAAACTGAACCTGAAACACAGAAGGAATTTGTTTTTCCAAATAACCATTTCAGACTATGTGATTAACAAGCAGCTATAAGTTGAAGTTGCAAAACTTTAATTTTTTCCTCTGGATCTTTTTCAAAATCCTCCTCTCACAGCAAATACTCAAAGCTGACAGAATCTGATACAAAGAGAAATCACCGTTAGTACTTTTTCTTCCTTACATAGCAACATGCAAAACAGTCGACTCACCAACAACCAGCTCTCGCACATCTTTCCAGTGCAACTCGCTGCCCTTCTCATGGATAATGGTGACTGTGATTCTACGCTGGATTCCCTGGTAGAGTTCAAAAACAAAATGCTTGTGAAGCATTCACACACATACACAAACATCATCTTAGACTGCAAAAATGAAGCAAACAGGATCATTTAAATTAGTCTGTAACAGTGAACAAACACGTATGTGTTTCAGGGCCCTGAAATTAACTTACAAGGAACATTATATTCTCATGGGTAACAGAAATTAATACTTCTCCCTTCTCACTCCACAAAGGCACAGGTTTTTAGCCTAAAATAGTTCTGAAACTGCTGCTATGCTCTCAAAGATATGTGTGGTCTCTGGATTATATCAGAGTTGACCACAAAAACAAGCAAATACCTGGATAATGTCTGCTTATATACTTGTATGTTACATATAAAGTGTATATGCACCAGAAGAAAAAGGGTATAGACAACAAAGGAAATTACTAGAAAATAGCAACTAGCCATGCAGATATTCTCCTCCTTTGTCCCATGCATCTGTTAAAGTCAAAATATAATAAAACTCTGTTACAGCTGGGAAGAAGGTAAAACTGTAGAATAGAAATAAACACCACATCTGAAAAATTCCCCAGGTGGTGGTGAGGACACCAGTAAATCCAGAACTGAGTAACATTTTTATTCATTCTTTTTTAAGGATATTATTGGAATATGACCATTATTCCTAAGCTCTAAGACCTGTTTCTATCACATTTTAAGAAAGAAAGGAAATCTAAGTCACAGATCCTACGAAAAGGAACTTTGAATTTGAGAGCATAAAAAGCAGAACATAAACAATATTTAACTAGGATTATCTTTAGAATCTAGCTAAAGACAAATTATTATTAAGGAGTATTACAGGCATTTAAAATGCACTGAGACACAGTCATTTTGTAGATCTGTCTCATAGCCACACACAGTGAGAAAGAACCAATGGAAGTTGTGCCCACATGATCCTTCTGTGTCGTTGGCAAAGATGATGGAGAACACTGAAGGCACAAATCTCATCCCAAAGGTTCCTGCTTTTAAAAAGGCTTTCATCTATCATGAGTGGGATGTACACTGATAAGCAAAGGAAACAGCAATATACTAGAGGCCAAACATATTCTCCTTGTAGCCCAAAGCTAGCAGACTAAGTACAGGCTGAGAGATGACTGGCCCTACAGCTATCATTAGCCCGCTGCGTGGGAAAGGAGAAGACATGAAAGATGCAAAATCCAGTCATTAGCATTCGAACCCCCCCCAGAGATGAAACTTGCTGTTCTACAGCCTTCATTAGTACCTGGTGAAGCAGGAAGGTCCCCTGACAGGGCAGGCCTCCAGTGTGGTCCACAACAGCAGGAATATACCTGTGTGAGACAGTGAAATCAACAGGCAGGAAAGATGGACCAGCACAGCAACTTCACTCTGTATTTTGCTGCCAACAGTCACCTCTCCATATTGTATCTGAAGAAATACAAGTGTTTCTACTCACTCTCAGACTGGATTCTTATCGGACCACAGTATCAGTGAAATATAGAAATATCATATACTGTACTTCCAGTGCTTCTGGAAAACTATGAGGAACTCACTTCCAAATATAATCTCTGAAGCTCTGTTGGGGAAAACCTTCTCTATAGCAGAGGTAAACATAAAACAGGGCCTGCTAGATGATTTCTAAAGCAGAAAGTCTCTAGTGACCCAAAGAATCTAAACTCATGGCCTACATAGGATAAGTTTTCCCAGCACCTGTTCAGCTGGTGTGTATGGGCTTCGAAAGTGTAAAGATTACTTCAAGTGTGAAAGAATGTCATTCTGTCTCTTCAGTCCGTTCCAACGGGGACAACGAATGCCAGCAGAACTTACACCCAGGCACTACAAACCGGCCAGACACCAGGCTGACATAAGCCAGGCCACCACCCCATAATGATCGCTAAACATCAACCTTGCCTGAACAGAACAAAGGGTAAAAGATCAAAACCCCATAAATCACTGTTCTTAAACTATAAAAGATTAATATGGGACTTACTCCCCTGTTGGCTCCAATTCGCTGATCTCAAACCACACAAGGAGGTCGTATTTGCTCACGCTCTGGCCCAAGCTGGGTTTGCTCATAGTATTTAGCTTTGTAGCTGGCACTTAAAGAAAGGAAAAAAAAAAAACCAGAAAGAAGAAAAGAAAAAAGAATGGTTTACAAAGACTGAACAAGTAAAGCTTACCCCTAGGGCTCACAGAAATATGTCATTTCAGTGATCTCATGCATTCTACATACATATGCAGACATCTTTTCCCATGAAAATGGGAAACCATTATTTCTCAAAGTGTTGTTTTTTAGATCTAAATTACTAGACTTTAAAAAAAAAGTTAAATAGTGAAACAAAGGTGTATCCAAAAAGCTTGTAAAAATATGCAGTCTCTCTAGATCCACAGAAAAGTTTTTTCAAATGTGCATGAGTTACTTTATTGCTTAACAGTCTGTGATTTAGAATTGCTTAGGTCTGTTCATCTGCACCATTACTCACCCATAAAGTACACTGCCCCTTCCACACACAATAAAATAAAATAATTTAAAAAAGCAAGAATTTAAAACTTTGGTTTTCACTTCTTCATGTTACAAATTGCTAGTCTTCTCTACCGGTTTAGATAAGAGAATGTGTATGTATAAAGGCTGAACAAGATTTATTCCAGAGCCGTAATCCTGCCAAAGTAAGTTTCTTGGCTCTTTGTGTTTTGATATTAGTGATCACTAAGGGCCATAAAAAAGTGAATTCTGTTTCTTTTCTGAGTAAAATAGCAGCTATCTCGGAGGGACAGATTTTACAAGAATCAGTTATTTGCAGCACTACAACTCCATCATGCTCGGCAGCAAGCTTCAGTGTCATCGTTTACTCTTCCCATTCGTTACTTGGGGTAGTCCCTCTCTTATTCCCATCACGACACGTAGCTGCACACGAACTCAGTACAGCTGGACTCAATGCTGCTGAGAGCAAGAGGAACATCACACACACCAAGTCACTCAAGTTTACTGCTAAGCAGAGAAACTCAAAAGTGCTAGAAGAGAAAAACAACAGAAAGACACGTTTAACTAAACACGAAAGCTGGGTCTAGAAGTTCTTGTGGACTTGCACTGGCATAATTAATAACCAATGTGTTGTCTTTTTTTTCCCCTTTGGTAATAAAAGAAAATAAAAATGTCAGTGAGGAACAGCAATGTTAGTGGCAAAAAAAAGATGAGCAAAAAGGAAACCTATATAGAAAACAGCAGAATGTTTCCTCTACCGCTAGCTGTTTTTTCCATATGCAGTAGCTCTCATCCTAATCTCATAAAACTATGCACAGAACACAAAAAAAATCAGAGGTCCAGGAAGTTTCAGGGAATGGATCCAGTGACATGGAAAAATCTCTGATATCCAACACACTGGAATTTATAGGCTTTCTATATGGTTCACTCTAGAATAGCCCTGAACTTAAGCACAGCATCATCCTTCCATGACCACAACCATGGCAGTTTCTACTCCCAGGAATACTACATGACAAAGATGAGAAAAAAGGAATTTTGAAGGACGTTTTGGAACTACTTCTACATCTACCATACATCAAGTTTGGCTACTAACCATCTCGTTTAGGAGCCCGCTCACTCTGACAACTGGGAACAGGCAGAAAGAGAAAAGGTGGCAGCTGGTCAGCTCCATCCTGGAAAGCAGCCACAGCAGAGGACGCAAGCACGTTGGCATGCTCCGATAGCGTGTTCAGCACATGCACGTTTACATAGCCAGACATAAGATACCTAATCAACTCAATTTTTCTTTCATGGTCTGCAAACGGAATGGAACACACACAAAAAGAAAAAAGGATGGTAGAAATATGCAGGGGAGAGAAAGCTGGAGGAGGACGAAATTAAAAGGTGAAATGGAAAAAAACCCCACAGACGAGTTCGGCATGCATTATTACAATCAAGCAAAGAAAACCAAGGATCATTTCAACAAGACTGACTCACTAAACAAGAATGTTAGAGAGCAAAAAGATGAAGTGGTTAATGAGTAAGCAAATTTACAGTCAAGTGCTCAGTAAGCACATAAAGAGCCATGGCCAGATCTCATGGAATATGGTCAACACCTCAGGAATTTAAATCTACCCTTTAATGAACCAAGAAGCACTTCCTGCAAGAGGAGGTTGACAAGAACACATAACAAGGAAGATAGCCAGCAAAGATACATCCCAGGCCCTTTGCAACATTCACTCCATGACATTTCTTGGTGTCCTCAATAGCTTAGGAACAGACTTCAACCTTCATTTTCAGTAGCAGACATATGTACAGAATTTGGGAACTGTTCTCACCTGGCTTTGAGAGTGGCATAGGGGGAGGAAAGAATCTTCGGGAAGGCTGTGGAGGGCTACAGAGAAATGTAAAGAGTTATCAATATAGAGGCAGCTAAACATGAAAAAATATATACTAATACACACACATGCATGTCCGTACACACATACAACCCCAGTACAGTCCTTCCACCTATTTTTCTCTCTAAAAATATCCTCACAATCCCATGAAGACAGGTAAATATCACCTGTCACAAAAACAAGTGGACTCAGCACACTTCTCAGACCAACCCTATGTCCTTTTTCTATTCTAACTTCTAATCCTAGCTGTCAGCAATAAATAAATAAATATTTACAATTTTCAACCACTCTACCCCCATTCTGCACTGAAAATTCAGGTAGGTTACAGGCATTTCCCAAAATAATCTAAGGAAAAGGAACAAGCCTCAGCTGGCATTTCCTCTTAAAACCAGCATGTGCTTCCTCTTTGCAGCTGCTGCCTTGAACAGGAGTTACCCAGGCCAAGCAGCCCAGACAACAGCCTCCTGCCTTAAGCTGTGAGGATGAACACAACAAATAGGGGTCCTTTCCCCCCATACCAAAAATTCAAAAGCTCAGCAACTTTAGCACTAGTATGTCGAAAGGCTGAGAGCCTTTTGTTTTCCCCCTAATCCCGTGTCTCTTCGTTTGTCGTCCTACCTTTATGCATCAGGCCACTTGCCCAGAGGGAACACTGATCTCGGAACACACTGAGATCACCACTGGAGGCCTGAGCACAATATTCTGCCACCACAGGGTTTGTAGGGTGGATGCAGCTATGCTGGCAAAACAGCTTTCCGTGTTTGAGATGGCAGAACAATTCCATCACTCACTACCAAAACACAGTACACCAGGTAAACAGGCCTCTGCCAGCACTCTCCCCTTGGTCAGGAATCCTGCTGGTGAGGGAGCGGCTGTGTAATTTCAGGAGTATGAAAAAGCACTGCCTGAACTGCAGAGCCAACCTGAGCATGACCACAAAGCCTTTATGCCGAATCAGTGAACAATACCTATTGAGATCCTGTCCTTGCAGGTGGAGAGGATGCTGCTGATAATGCCCAAAAACTTCAAACACAATAGGCTTTGTTTTGATGTACTCCACAAATGATTCTGTCACTTCCACAGCAATCTATTAGGCAAAGTAAGGAAAGAAAATGAGATACCCAAAAAGGGAAATCCTAGAAGTCGAATTTTAGGAGTCTTTATTTTCCACACAGTTTAGCACCACTCACAGTAAAAACAACTGCACTCCTTTTTGGTTTAGGCATTCATCTCACTCTCCCATACAGGAGAAAATGAAAGCCTCAGTATCAGGCATCTTAAGTAGGAGGAGAGGAGCCTACATGTAACCAAAGGATTACACAGTTCATAAAGAGAGATATATTCAGTTCATCTGAGATGATGAGCACTGCTGTTCACAAATACTCCATTTCCTGAATGCTAGACTGCTTTCATTGAAAATCCTGAAAGGAAACAGAGAATTCAAGGGCAGGAAATAGAGGTGAAAGAAGAGTTAAATCTGCCACACAGAATCATTCTGTATTTTGTTCTCCATTGGGGATTACATCATTCACCTGCTCCCTCCTCCTACTGTCTCTTCTTAGTAATTCCCCTTGCCCCCCTTTCCCACACACCTCTCATGAGTTTAACAAGGATACACACAACTCCCAGTGCTAAAGCAGGCACTTACTATGCCTGTAAAGTTTTACTTACATTCTGAACATGGTAAAACCCAAGGGGAGTCCCTCGACCATTGTTTTTCAGAGGTTCTGTTGAGAAAGCTTCATCGTGCCGATGTAAAAAGCTTTAAAACAAACAAGCAAGAAACCAATAATAAAACACCACAGAGCAGTTTAGTGAAGATTGCTGTGCTGCGAACCCAGCACTGAAATGAAACCCATAAATTTATTCTGCTAGAACTTTACAGGGAGTTGTGTGATGGACAAAAGCTAGGAATACCCTTGTCTTTGGGATCACAATTCCTGTACTTATTTTGTGTCTTTATTACTCCCATTTTTTGTTCTCTTCCTTAAGAAACTAACCCAAAGAACATTTTCACTGGAGAGCTACTGATATACTCGAGGTTCACATCGATGTGGTGTGGGGGGATATGGTGTAGGGAAGAACTTTGTAGAGTGGGGTTGACAGCTGGACTTGATGATCCCAAGAGTCTTTTCCAACCTGAATGATTCTATACGTACAATCTAATAACAAATTTTTCACATTAAAAACTTAAGATATCTATAACTAGATCCTTTCTGCAAAACTTTATTCCTTAACATCATACTAATAGAAAGCAGGTACTGCTTGTAACAGGAATTCCAGTAACTGGCAAGGTGTTTTTCTCTGCTATACCACACTGCCACTGATTTGAAAAGCTCTCAGTCAGACCCTCCATTGCCCACTATTATTTGCACTCTCTATCAAACCCTTCATTGAATAATGTAAATAAGGACAAATTCTTACTTGAACTGGCAGAAAATATCTGCATATTCAGGAAGGATTCCGCTGGCCTGTAACACTGTCACACGGAAGGTAAACACACTGCCCAGTTTCAAGTGATCACCAATTTCCTCAGTGAATCCTTCCATAGTCATCTTTCCATCCAAAGTGGCTGACTTCAGGTCTTAGGGAGACACAAACATCCCACATGAAATCACGAACCTAAATTAGTTGCTGATAATTGAAAGGTTCAAATACCCGGGAACATGTTTTTTCTGCAAAGTTCTTCAAATTAATAACTCCAGCACTGGGACTGCTTGGACTGAAAGCGTCCCAGATTTCCCATAAGCTCTCCATGTTTTCTCCAAAACAAAAAACAACATTTGTTTCTTGCTTACCTAGCTCATTGGTTCTGTTTATCTCCTCTGGAGGAGTGGTAATCTCTGAATTCTGTCCTTGCCCTTCCACAATTCTTAATTCTTCCAATGACAGTCCAGACCGAGTCATCGCAACTGAAGAAAAATCACTCTGAAAAAATAAATGAAGTTGGGTGTAACAGACCCCTGCAGTTTATGGTTTTCCTATCCCCTTCTTCCCCCGCATTACTTATTCTTTATTTAGAAGCACAAACTACTGCACTCAAAGAAACCTAATGCAATTTTAAGACTTCTTACCTTATCAAAATATTCGTTGTCAAATGAAATTTTAGCTGTGCCAGACTGTCGAATACCAGATCCATAATCTGGGGCTTCTTCATCAGCTAAAAGACAGGAGAAAAAATAAAATTATGGGGAGGAGAAGGAAAAACCCTCAGAGTTACCTAAATGGAAATTCTGATTACAATGGAAACCAGTCCATAAAGTAGAAGAGTTCCAGCCATCCAACAACAGATTAGAATAAGTGCTGAAAAAAATCATAGCAGAAATCTATCCATCATGAACTCATGTGGGGAAAAAAACCAAGAGAAGCTATGAAGTTTCATCATGAATATACTTAACTGTAGAGAATTTTGAATGCAAAACAACTTCAGTACTCCTTTTGGTTATTTATTTACTCTGATTATTATAGCTGAGGTGAATTAACATACCATGATACAACAACGCACAGGGGAACTGATGGCATCTAAAATTCTGTAGACATAAATTAAAGCAGTCCCAAATAGCAAAGCTTCACAAGTACTGTAAGACTGAAATGCGGTTCTGCCCATACAATCTGTCCATTTAACCTCCTCTTCTTTGAGCAGAGTAATAACAACGAGGCCTGGTTAAACATCAGGTATTTTTTCCCCAGTAAATGCATGCTTGCAGGAGAAATCCCAACATTCAGAATGTGTTCTGAGACTTTGCTTAGGGATCAAATAATGCCATGGCCTTTTTTCAAGAGATGTGCCCAGTTCAATTGCTATTAGTCATGGTGTATTCTATTTATTTGGATGGATGAATAGACTACTTATTTGGAAATATCTGGTCAACGCTAAGGAGACCAAACCAAGCTAGAAATGAGACTTTTGTACACGTTAAAATAGATTTTATTTCACTTGCTGTATAGTCCCTGCCAGAGGGATTCTTACACATCTTCAGAGTCTGAGATTTCATTATATGTTCCCATGGAGAGTGAAACTTCCAGGGCTACCCTACCTAAACAATAAAGAGACATTGGCAGCTCGCCACTGCTAGAAAGGACAAATCATGGGAAGTATCTGTGCTCTCACCAGCATGGATAAGACCTGGCTAACTACCAACAGTAAAATTCAACTAGCTCACCCCACACTGGAAAAGTATGAAATATTAGCAGCTGACTAACTGCAGTTAAGCTCTGGCACACACACAACAGCAGTTCAACACTGGCTGAAGCGGTTACCATCCCCATACCTCTGCCCTTCTCTTCTGAAAAGCTGATAATTCTTGGTGAATAAACAGTATGTTAAAGCAGCTTCTAAGTCTCAACACATTTTAGTGAGGCAACGAAATGGAAAATTGCTGCTGATTTCTGTTTATACTGTGCTGAAAACCGTCAGTTCAGGAACTTCTTCACATGGTATTCAGTCAGAGAATGGAAGAGCGTTTCTGCACATTATTTAAAAGGATAGTTTGAGAAAAGCAAACAAGTGGTGCATTTAACTTTTCTGCAAGTCATCACAACTACCAAACTTGCATAAACCCTTGCCTACTGTTTATACTGGGTGGCAGAAAGAAAACCTTTGCTTTATTTTTAGCTTTTAGACTTACTGACACTAGTTAGCCCTTCCACTGTCTTAAAAAGCAGTATATCATTAGTTGCCAGGTATAAACTTCAGTAGTCAACACCATCATTTTAAAAGCTTCTAATCAGTAGCATTATTTCAAGATTTATTCATGCTTGGTCCCTATGATTCACACCAATGAAAAAATTTCAAAAGCAAGTTAATAATAAACAAGTGTTCTTTGCAACACTAGAATTACTCATGTTTGATTTGTTTGCCTGTTTTTTAAAGCTGCAGCTATTGATAGTGTACCGAAGATTTGCGATATAAAGCTGTCAGGGTATCTCACCTGCTATAGCTTGCACGGCTACTCGCAGAAATCCTCGCACTTCTCCCTTCTCGCTAACAACAGCTACTCTGTGAATAAGAGGCACGGGGTACAGCAGATTGCTCAGGTATACAAATGCTCTGGAAGAAAAGAAAACACAAACAACATTAGGCAATCATCTAAAAAACCAGACTGCAGTAATTGGTTGGCTAATGGGACATTCAAATCTTCAGACAGTCTACTTCACTCCTTCTATTAGACCTACACTCTGGCTGTGTATCCATATTGTCCACACAAGGCTCTTCAGAAGTGTCAAAGCTACGGGAAGCTACAAAATGCTCTAACTCAGAGGATATCAGAGACACAGGGCTTGTATTAGTGAGTTACAAAACATACAAAGGAGACAATTTAAGATGATGGCTTTCTAAAAGGTAATTTTAGAGGCACTACAGTTGTAAACGGAGCTGTTAGCAAGATGGTAGAAGTCTATTAAGGAACTACTGATAATAAAGAATTGTTGAGTTTTCCACCCCAACCAAGTGTAGTTTGAAGTGACAAAAGGGAATTGATCTACTGTGTTCACGCAGCCTCAGATATTTTACTGAACATATAAAACCACTCTTCAAAATAGACTGACAGAATGTTTTCTCTCTTCTACGTACATTTGATAACACTACATACAGAGTAATCAGAAATCCCCAATAAACCGTAAGCCGTCTCTTAGGTTTCTTGGAAGATTCGCTGAGTGTACGGATAGTGGAAGACTGATAGTCTTCACAGCTAAATATATTTAGGAGTAATATATTTGTTTCTTTAAAAACAAGCAAACAAACAAAAACCCCACAAACAATGAATCACCACAACAGTACTCGAGAGTAATCATGTAGAAATTACAGTTTACAATAGGAAAAGCAGCATTTAGGCCCAGGACTGGATGATCCTGCCATACACTAACTTTTAAAGTTATATGCAAGCAGGGTCTATTTTGGAATAATAAAGGTCACAAGTTTTATTGTACAGATTTTTTAATTAAAAGTTAGACTACTATTATTATTTTACTTTTCTGCAATGAATTGCAGGAGTTCTTAGAACAGTGCCCACTTCAGTGTGATTAGCTTGAGCAAAACTTGAAAAGCTGAAAAACCTGACAAGTTTGGCAAAGAATGGCTCTCAACAAGGGGAAAAGCACGGAAGGCTTTATTTATTGAGTGAGCTGTTTCAAAGTTCATAAGAATACTGAGATGATATAGAAGTTTAACCAATAATTTCACCAGTGATTAAAGTGACTAACCAATTATGTATGTAATTATCATGAATTTATGCATATTAAATTATGCTAAACACCAGTTGTTTGTTTAACTGGATTTCCTTCTTGCAGTCCTTTTATTCTTTTAGTCATTATTATTAAGTATCATTAGTTCCTCAAATTTATAACTGTTATTGTTTAATACTCATAGGGAAAGTCCAGCATGACAAAAGAGGACTGAGAGAGAAGTAAAGGTGTTCATTGCCTCCGTCCGGAGACATCAGCTGCCGAATTTTTTCTGTGGACACAGAATTTGTGTTGTGGACACAGGAAGATTGATCCAAACTCAGCTCCTTGGGATGCCCAGCTAAGGACCAAAGTTAGGAAAGGGAAGTGTTTCTCCATGGGTTCACGTGCCCGTTCCCAGAATGAATGAATTCTCTTGAAATGACAAGGCAGTCAAACAGGGGTCAGTTGGGAACCAAAGAGACAAAAATAACACTACTAAAAAAACAAAGTGGTGACAAAATGCAATAGAGAAGAGAATGATTAATAAGGCTATAAAAATATCAAAACAAAAAAATGAAGAAAACCATACAACAAAAAAACAACTGCAACGTAACACTTGACTAAGATTAGGATCTAATTCCTTTTCAGTCTGCTCCAAAGTGAGGTAAGCACTGATAAAGCAGGGGAAGGGAGAAAAGACTAAATTTGAAGTAACAAAATGGGAAGTTTAGGGGTTTTGTTCCCCCTCCGAGAAAACATTTTCATTTTTAGCTTTGAAATTTCAGGTGATGCTCACTTGAGAAAGCAGCATCTCACCATACAAGAGAAGAGTCCCCCACGCTAACACACTGGAATCCTTCACTTGGACTGGATGAGGGATGGAGTTCAGGAAGGTACGTAGTTATATGCTCAACACAAAAAACACACAGTTTGAAAACCACATTTCAAGCCAGGGAGAACGGACATTTTGCCTGACAGAAAGGAATATAATTAGCCTTGAATTGATACGTATACAGGAAGAGACAGTTTCAGTAAGTTAGAGGCAGTCATTACAGAAGCCTTCCTACTTCACAGCCAAACTAGTGGAAAGCAAAAACCTTGACTGCATGAAAAATAAAAATATGTTTTTATTTGCATGGTTAAAGTTCTGAAGCTGCTGTTCAACATATGACAGCCAAGCATTCAGGTTTATTAGCAACTACAATTTTGTCACCTCAGCAAAATGACAATCCCGAATTTAAAAAAAAGTATTTCTCATCTTCCTCAACTTCCTTCCATCCAGCCACCTAGCTCACAGGTATTATTTTAACTGAGAGAAAGAAAAGCACAAAATGCAAAAAGTTTTAAGCTTCCTGTTTGGCAATGAAAATGTTGGATTTCTTCTGTAGAATGGAGAGCAACAGCACGTTTGCTGTACACAGAAAAGAGCTGCTTTATGCAGCAACGCTGCCTTCCAGTCCCATTCCACCTGCTTCATCGCAAGCCAGTACCAAGTTAGGAGTGGACGAAATCTTAAGGTTATCCTCCTCCTCCTCTCCCCGCATCTGGGAGGACTCCCACTCCCCAAACATCCCATAATGCAAGTGTCCCCTGCACCTTAGCCCAGCAGACTGAAAGGAGGGGAACTGTATTAGCAGAAAGATTGGTGAGGTAAAATGGCATACTCACAACAAAACTAGAAATGAAATTTAACAAACACAAGGGTTTTTTTTAAAAAATGAAAACAAAACCAACAGAACTCGGAATGACGATGGATATTTTTTAAATACACACATCAATTTGAGATTTAAATAAAATACCCCATAGCCCTCTCCCACCACCCTTAAAAAAATAGCTAGTGCTTGATGTGTCACCCCATTCAGTAGAATCAGCCTTAGAGACAACCCAGCATGCCAGAAGAGATGGCTAAAGGGACCAGCTCTTTTTTACCTTTTCTTTAACAGATATAGTATAAATGAAAGACAGTCACAGCACAGAAAGAGAGGAAAAAAATACTATGATGCCCAAGGAGTTGGATAACTACATGATCAATTTGTCCTCCTCTTCTCTGTGACCTGGACTCATCATTGCTGACGGCCCTCTCAAAAAATATTAACAATTCTTTTGGTTCTCTCCTACACATTCCACAACACATAAACCAGTACCCAATTCAAAGTCTTAAAGAATTTTGCGTTTGTTATAAATTGAACACTGCCTCGTGCTCAAGGCAATATTTATGCAGATGGGTGTACCCTCTGATGCTTGTGAGTCACACTGTTCGAAGGCAGAATTCCCATGCTGGAAGACACTGAGGAATCAAACCAGTTTCTAACTCAGTGGCGCTACACAGTCTAACAGCTTTCTGCTGACAGAATCAGCACAATAGAACAGAAGAGGAATAGAAACACAACAGAATAAAAACCAACTACTGGGATAAAGTCATTCAGCTGTCTACTGGGAGATAATACAAACTAAGTTTCAATCCTCAACACACTTTACAACCCAAGTAGAGTTCCTCAATACGTGCAGCTCACGTGTACCCCTAACTGCTGCAGCTTCACGGCTGGCTATACAGACAGAGCTCAGTATTCTTTTTAATACATGGAAACGGGAAGCAAGTTGTGTGATTGCCAGGAAGCACGACTGTTTTCATTATACACTGTATTTGCTCAGCTTGTGTTGTGCTTCCTGAAGAGTTTGTGAAATGAAGATGAATAGCTCAACTTTTTCCCAAGCACTGAAGGTCCCGCTCTGAAAGAACATGCACAACAGGAGAATACGCTGAGTACGCCAGCACGGGTACGAGAAAGCGGTCCTTGCCTGCGCACGTATGCTTTAACTCACTGACAACCATGGCCCAGACAGTTAAGGTGGCTCTCCCAGACTGGCTCTGGACAATCAGATTAACCCAAAAGAATTCAATTTTATAAAACACATTAACAAAGCACATAAGAAGACAAACTCACAGAGATCAAAGAGAACTAATGCAGTTTCTTGCCTCTTTATTTAAACTGCAAATTTTGTTTCAAAGACTAGATCCAAAAAGTTCCAAGTTTTACTCACAGCCTGCAAATAGATCCACTAAAGACAAAGACTGAAGTCAGACAATACAGCTGAACTGATCTAAGGGCTCAATAAAAGGCTGGCAAACTCAGTCCCTCATTTTCACAAATAATCCAAACAAGCTTCCTGCATTTGAGGAAACTACAAAAAGATCCCACCTTCCTGCCCAGGAATTCTTCCCTGCTTAGTCACAGAAAAGGATAAAGTCAAGCTCTGGTCCTTTCTCCTTTGCTCCTCCTTTCCGCCAGCCATATATTTACTCTCATTGTCACATCTAAGGGTTATTTTCTCAATTCTTATTTAGGTCTTCAAGGCTTCTGACATGGGAACTTAAAACTTACTGTTAAACTACACTCATTCTCTGGCAATTCCAATTTATGTACATAGATATTTTGTCTGGCTCGAGAGAGATTCTATGCAGCACAAGGCAAAGCCATTGCAGCCTACAGCAAGAGCTGGTCCCTTTTGGCCATTCTCACAGTAACCTCACCAACCTTCCCACTAAAATGAACCAAGGGGATCGGTCGTAAAACGGGTCGCGCCCATCATTGAAGAGGTCTGATCCCTCCTCAGTTCCAACGTCGGAGCCAGTATCATCCACAAAGGCCTCATCATCAAAGTCCTCCATCTCATCCTGCTGTTCATCAGCCAGTTCAGTGATGTCGGAGTCAGCCGTGGAGAAAGTGGGGGAGGGCGTGCGATCAGCAAGACGCTCATTCACGCAGCCATGGAAAATGGGGGAGCTAGATATCAGTTAACGGAATACCAATTAACAGAGTGAGGGGAAAGAAGAATGCTTCATTTAACAGCCGTCTGTTGCCATCAGCACAGAGCCCACCTGAACAACAAGCAAAGGCTTCAAACCATCTGGACTGCTATGAAATGTAAGGGAAGGGAATGCTAGCAACGTCAGGAAAAAGAGCATCCTTCAACTGAGCAGAAAGCAAATGAAAAATTAATATAAACATGGCCGAAGATACAGATCTTGAGAGCACATCCATTTAACAGAGCTACAATTCTTATTTCCAAAGTATAGCATTTTTGTAAATAAAAATACTGTAAAGGTGCAGCCAATATTAAAGAATCCCATTAGATATTTCCATAGGGTATGACCAAACTATTTCAAAGACATATGTAAGTAAGGCCCTGGGCCACTTTTCCTTGCAGTTTCCAGTGTTCTTCATTTTCTCACAGCTCTGCTCCAGTGAGTCTAGATGGAACTTAGCTAGCTCCATTTTTTTTAAGATGAACTTACTAAGGGTTCAGTCAAATCAGATTCTCAAAGGTTACATCAGAACTGGCAACACTTAAAGAGCATTTTCTGCTCTTCACTATATTTTAAGTCTTATCAGAAATCCCTGAAAGACAACACACACAATTAACACTAGTGGCCATAAAGTTTATAACCACTTTCAAAGTCAAAGTTCATCCAGAACAGATAAGAGTCACCAGTGTACCAGCAGTTGAGATTATTGTCACATACCTTCCAACAAGCTTGAACCAATGAAAGCGATCATAAAAGGGGTCGCTGCCCGTCATCGTGCTTTCACTCTCATCCTGTGTATTGGATGCCATTTCCCCGGCTCTGTCATACATCTCACGCATCAGGTCCAACCTCTGCCTGCACAGAAGAAAGCAGGATCAAAAAATTAATAGAGAGTGAATAAGAAAGCAGAGAACACAAAGTGGGGTGCACTGATTTCACCTATACCAAATTACACATAGGAAAGGGAAACTAAAGAACAGGGAGTCTGTACCACTAAGTTCGGTGCTGTACTAATTCTCTGATGTGTTAGGGATTCTGGGAAAAAATTTGTAGGCTAAGCCCACTAAGCACGAGGCAAGGCCACTGCAGAAGCTTATGTAAATCTTGGATTTCATTCAAACTTCTAAATATTCTTCTTTTACATCTAATTCTGGCTTTTTTTTTTTGCTTCCTTTTTTGCATCAGACAATGTTGCTGACTAATTTAGGCAGGTTTTTGCACTCCACTCCAGAAATGTTGGTATTTTGATTCCAAAGGGAACTGATTCCATTATAGACTTTCATTTATTTATTTTATTGAAGAAAACAAGTGTTTCACACTGCAAGATCCTTTGTCCAGAAGTTAATGGGTGGAAAAAAAGTTTTTCAGTCAGTATATAGAGAATGGGGAAAAGACAGATGTCTTTTGCCTACTTGCAAGAACATGATTAAAATAATTCAGATTACAGTCAAAATTTGTGTACCTTCCAGAGAAACAGAATCTTCTTTATTTAAACTTTTTATTGTAAATTACGTCCTATACTGCTAGGTTATATAAAAGCAGGTGGCAAGGAAACTTTTGCAGTAAAAGAGTGAAAAGAATTAATGCAGAGATGAGCTGTGATGAGCCTTATTAGATTTAAAAAATAAACTCTAACCTCAAGTTAAAAAATTAAATGTAGAGGTGAGGTAAAATGCTGGAGAACAAATGCGCTTGTTTAAAGAATATAGAAAAGTGGTATTTAAAACATACCACACTGTCTGGAAAGTTGGCATTTGGGAGGACACAGAAAAAACAAGTACAGCAGGGAATGAACAGCAAGGGGGAAATTTTTCAGTGAAGCTCCTTGGATATAAGGAAGTTGCAATATTTACATACTTGAGTTTTTCTAAGGACCAGTAATGCGTTGCTCCATTCTTCAGATCCTGGACTTCCACAGCTACCACTGTACGGGGGAAAGGCCTATTGTCCCGTGTCTTCTCCAACTCCGTTGGCAAAAGCTCTGGTGGCAGTGGCGAGTAGAGCGTGTCTGTCAGCAGGACAAACTGAAACTGCACCTGGATGGAACAAGAAAAATTACTTTAGTTCTAAGAAGTCGTGATATCAGCATCACAAAGGGGACAGAGACCTAACCTAAGGCAATACAGGAAGCCAGTTTGACTTTCACCTCTGTAAACAGATTCAGAGGGTTTTTTTATGTCACTTTCTTTTTGTCTCGAGATGGCATAAAACGTATTTTTCAGCTGTGTACAGATACCTTGCCTTTATTGTCACAGCTAGAAGAGGTCTGGAAAACTATAAACCTAGCACATCCTGCAGCACCCACTTTTCTCTGAAAGATGAATGACCATATGAAGTTAAAAGCAAAAAGGAAGAGACAGGGGCCTGTCGAGATGTACACGTACATGTGTTTATGATATTGACAGGAACAGCATAAGGGAAATGAAGAAGCGGAGAATTTATCAACCACATTTGCAGGGGTTGTTCATTCCGCCAGAAGTCTGAATCAGAGACTCATGATTTTCTGAATCCTTTTAAAGCCCAAACTGAAAAGCAAGAGGCATATGACTTTCAAGACTACAAGTAACTCTGAGTGTTTGAAGCAGGATTGTACAGTCAACATTGATGAGTCAGAAAATTCAACTCCCCTGCACGTCCCTACCTTTTTCTTTAACTCTACACTGATTGCATTGGCTTCTTTTAGATATACGGCATTTCCCCAGAGCTGGTCCCTCAGTGAAGTAAACTGGTGAAATTTCCACTTCCTGAAAGCCCATTGCGCAAGTTCATACTCATGCCGTGTCCAGGGCACTGGGAAGAGCAAAGAAACAGAGAAATAAATCACTGTGGCTGCTTCTCTAAACAACCCCATGCAGCACCTAATGCTACTGCCGACTCTGGCACCAAGTTCTCAACACCTTTTCTGGAAGAGAAGAACAAAAAAAACCAAACCCCCGCATTTTGATTATTCAGTGAGGAAAAAATGGATTCAAACTTCCCCACCACTAGCAGTGAAGATATAATGATCAAGTAAGGAGATTTGGAACAGAGAAAACACAATAAATACCACTCCTATTATTTTAAATTAGTCAACAATTACTAAAGCCAAATGCTGAAACAGTGGAATGAAAGCAAGTATTATGGGAATAATAAACTCTATCTATGGTCCAGAAATGGAGTTAGACAGACATGTCACAGCATGAATTCTAAGAATTCTTACCAAGGAGAAAATTAAAATTTCAAAATCAAAACAAGGAAACAAAGGCAACAGTATTATTTTGGTTTAAGACATCTGAATTATGTTAGTGCCAAGAGAGAGATTCCTTCAAATTCAAGCCCCCAAAATCAAAGCTTGCAGTTAAACTAATCTAGTTTGTGCATCAATTGAATTTGGGGATGTATATCTACTGTCTATGTGGAACTTACTCTATGAATAGGTATTTTACATCTTTATGCTGTGAAGATTAAAGATCAAGAAATTATGAAGCGTTTCGCAGCTTTCCAAACCGAGTTTTCTATCTATTGCAAGAGATATTCTACCAACTGTTCCTTTAGGCTTAGCTACATCCACATTCTTTTTAGCTTCAAGCTCACCTTCTTCTTCTTCTTCCTCCTCCTCCGTTGTTTCAGCCGCCAAGGATCGCGTCTCTACCTGCTTCTGCAAGGCCTGCAGCTTACTCTCATAGTCCTGTGGGGAGAGAGGAGATACCATGTAGGAGGACAGATAAAAGCAAGGAGAAAGTTAAGAGAGACTAACACCTCAGATGGAACGACAGACACAGAGGACAAATACATGAGGACATCTCCATTAATGCTCAGAGGTCACATACCAACATCTACTGGTTTAGTATAATCTGTCCTTGAAAAGAGAGATGACAGAGGCCAAAACAATTCATAGAGTAGTCTGAGTTGGAAGGGACCTTTAAGATAGTAGTGTTGTTTTTTAAAATCATCAGATATACATGCTTATAGTATCTATAAGAGGGAAAGGTTTAGCTTTTTTTTTTTAATCACTAAAGACTGGAAGAAGGGGATTTGGGGGAAAACCTGCTTGCTGCTTTCAGGTAGGTAGGAAAGAGGCAGAAATAGAGAAAAGTACAGAAATAAATTTAAATTCACCTTCATTTTCTCAAACAGAAGGATTAACAGCATCACTGATTTGCCTTTTGATACAAAAAAATTCATTTCAGGTTTTAGGAAAAAAGACATTGTGTTTTCAATTAGAGCTTCCTCTTGGGATGCAAGTATTGCTCTCACATGTGTATTTAATATCAGAAGATGAAAAAAATGCCACGGCCCTGGCAAGTGGTCAGGTTTCCCCACAAGGAGCACTTCAACAATACCTTCTGGTGTAAGAGCATTTTCTTCCTGTTCAGCATAATCATGCCTTGGAATAAATGCTGGTAAGACTTAATGACCCTTTTATTATTTGCAGGTAAAACAAATACAAATTCAAGATATGCAGAACATACACAGCCACTGTGCTCCTGGTCTCACAGCCTGCCTCACAACTGCATTTTATTTGAAGATACTCCTTTGGCACATATTACACAAACTAAGAATTACAACAATTCACTAAGAGCATTCCAGAGCTCATAAGGAGAATTCTTGAAGCCACCCATCTTGTGTTCCAAACCTTCTCTCTTCCAGTTCCGAATCCTAAAATTCTTCTCCAATGCACTGTTTGCAGTAATGCGTTCTTAAGTCTAACAGCTACAGAAGCAAAGCTTTCCATTTGCCTCCCATCCTGTTTAAGCATCCCACCTAAACAGCTACATTACTTTGTTCTCATACAGCAAACATAGTTCTTAACACTGCCACAGTATGATTGCGTCAAATTTAATGCAAGTTCAGTGAGAAAGACCTATAAATGGTATTTGGAATGGAGATAAACCTGAACTATGTTCCCTTAAGTTTCTAAGTCATATTTCCTGGAGGAAAAATTACACGTTAAAATTCCACATTAAAAAACAGTAGGAAGTGCAGAATTTTTAATACCATGAATTCAATACCCATGACCTTTAGGGAGAGAAAAGTGAACTACTGAAGATATATCGCCTTTGTAAGAGGGCTTTGTTTTAATTTTCTAATTTCCTCTTGAAATTTTATTTGGCTAAAATGCTCCCTCTTCTTCATTTGTGTCTGCTCCATTCACTCTAAGATGGCTCCATATTTACAGTGTAAGTAACCTTAGCCCAGCAGAAAAAGAAGCACAGCCCAAACAAACATATATCCTTCCTTTTGATATTCCTTCTGAATTTCCTAATGAGTCACCAAAAAACTATTCTAAATTCGATGAGGAGTTCCAGGCTTATCTACAGTTCTGAAATACCCAGCTTACTCTTAAAAATTTGTTAACATAAAGCCACTCTCTCTCTGATCTTTTTTCCCGCCTCATCCACATAGATAATGCTTTTTTATTTGAAACCAAGATAAAACAAGTCAGACGCACAGTGACAGAAATGAGCTTCTCTTACTTGCAAGAAAGGGCAAAATAATTTATTTTCCTGTAGCCTGAAGTAGATAACCTGAGGATGTCATTTTGAGTGGCTAGATTGTAGACATGAAGAAATGAAAAGCTCTTCAGGTAGTGTTTGAGTAGAATCTATGATCAGATTCTTTTGGAGAAACTGAAAAGCTGCAGAGGCAATGGGTCAAAAATCAGGGGCATTCCACTGTGAAAATTCTACTTCCAGCATGAAAAACCCAGGCACATTAAACTCATTCAGAAGACACAGACCTGCTTCTCGTCTTCTCTATTTTCAGACTTGTGAGCCAAGCAAGTGTATCTTCTGTACATTTAAATACCTAGATAAATAAATGCTTAATATAAGCAGACACTTTTTTTATTGATGCCACACTAATAAACATTACTTCTAAAACTAAGTAGAAGAACTGAACTTTGTTTTCCCATAATGAAAAAAAAGAAACAAGTATCATTACCCTAAGGAGAAAAACAGGACTAAGATTGCCTCCTGGTACTTGATGCTACGGTAGTATTTAAAAATAATTGGTGCTGAGCAACAGATGAAGGATGAATTTCAGGCTGGCTGGCACAGAAGGTGCGCTCTCTGCACTGCAAAAGAGGTTGGTTTGCTCTACTGAGAGCTCAGTCAGCTCTCCAGGTAAACATTTCCAGATCTGATTAGAGATAATACATATTTGTTAGTACTGATGGAAAAGTGCCTCAGCTGCTAGAAAAGAAAAAAACCTGCACCTAGAAGCTGCCCCGAAGGTCCATGCCCTGGACTCCTTGGAACCCAACGCATATTGTTGTACAGCTTCAAACTGGTTGCAATCATTAGTGCTGTGAATGTGGAGAAAGGGAACACAAAGTTTATTTTGCCCAGGGGCATGGAAATATCTAAAGCCACAACAATCAGATTCTCTGAAAACAGGGGGAAAAAAAATGTAAAAAATTCAATCATACACTCAGACTAGGCCAAGCTTTTTATGACCAGACTGGACCAGCTTTTTAAGCAAAACACTTGCCATAACGACTCAGATTCTTTGGATCCACGTGATTTCTGCAAAGGTATGTAGTAGCCATTCCCTCCTGTATTTGATGTATACAAAAAAAAAAAATCACTTCTTTTGTCTTTAGTGGCCAAATAACTAAAAAACAGCCAGCTCTGTATTTCCTTCCAGAATTTAGATAAACAGCACACAAGATGGTACAATGGGACAGCACTGAAGGGGAGCGTGGCTTGTATTCCCTTGCACTATAAAAAGCACTTTTTTAAAAAGGAAAAAAAAAGCTATGTGACAGTAGACACAAATCTGTGTAGGCTGCTTTTGACGTAACAGCAGAAAACTCAGGGTGGACAGACTTAGAAGAATCAGACTGAGGAACAATTAAAGAAACCTTTTTAACTCTGCTGAAACAATACTAAGCCCAAGACAAAATAGTGAAATCAGGACAAGTCTGTAATCACGTTTCATTTCCATTTCACTGAGACAAGTCTGACACTTACAAGAGTATTTCATAGTTTATTGAAAGAGCACTTGTTACAATACAAACCAGTTCTGCTTTTCACAAGGCAGATGCTTGCTCTTAAAACAATCCAAAACTTGTTTTTTCTTAAACAATGGACAGATCTGAAAATCCCATTTAATTCAAAGGCAGCTCACTGCTTTCTTTACAGTACAAATGGGTACAACAGCATAGATTTCTCATGTCGCAGCTCCTGAAGTGGTTCAGTGGGAAGTATCCAAGTCAAATTTCAACATATAAAGGATAAAGAACAAATTTCAACATATAAAGGCTAAAGGACAAACAGTGAGGGACATATTGGAACTATGCTGAATGTACTGCTAAAAATAGCATCCTCTAACCTGACAGATCCCTAAATTCAGATTGCTGAATTTCAGTGAGAAAAGGATGTTGAAGTCTATCAGAGGAGCGTTAGTGGCATGCATTTTCCCCCACCCCCCCAAATCCATGTGTCCCCAGTGAGTCCTAAAGGACATTTAAGAAACCGTCACTAAGGCACAGGTGGATCCAAGCCAGCTGTCAAAGCACACAGCACATCAGCACCTAGCAATGGCAATTAAGCTTATTAAACCAGCACTGCCATCATGGATGCCACATTTCCATTAAACTGAAAGCCTTTTCCCACAGTCTCCTACGAAAGCAGCTGTGTTACTGTTCCATCGCTCTATTAATACAGAATTTGGAGTGAGAGGTGTGCGTATTTCTTAGCAATGCAAGGAGATCTACAAGTTCTCACATCATTTCCTTTATCTCATAAGGCACTGCACTGTAATTAATATTCAATTCTTAAAGTGGGCAATTATTTTTTATCTAATATATAATTTTTTTTCCAAGTTTCATTACTGTAATATCCTCCAAAAAGCCAGGAAAAAAAAGCTGCTTCCTCTGAGCAGACAACTCCATTTTGGCCTTGACTATCCTTTTTCTTTTTTGTCAAATCATACAAGAAGAACAGAATAAGCAGGTTTGGTTTTTTTTTCCTAGTGCTGCACTAAACCACCACCCAGGCATATACAGATACTTCTTCTCAAATTTTTAGGCTGAAATAAGGGGGCAAAAACTTTTTTTAGTGCCTAGCATTAAAATGTCAAGTAGCGGGAGTATTTAATCTCCTGTCAGTACATGTAGCTGCATGGACTTCAGCATTACTCCATGTTCCATCACGTGGTGATTTCACATGGGCAGCCACAACCCTCAACAAGAATGGGACACGAGAAAATTGGTCCGGTCTCTGGTGACCCATCCCGTGCAGACGAACTCTGCCTGGCTCATGTATTCCTACAAAACTGAGAGGATTTTCCCCGAGGATGCATTTTGAAGAGAGTCCAAGCCTTTTTGAGGATACAGAAGAACTCCATTACTCTCTACATGCACAAAACCAAAGTGCAATGCAGTACTAAAACAAAAGTCTAAAATAAAGGCAACAGCAAAATATTATTTGCAGCCCAAAACTCATTTTGCAATTCCGACTCAAGCTCAAAAAAAGTATTGCTTGTCTACAAGGCTTCTTTTCCTTAAGAATCAAGACATTTGTGGACATGACGCTTTATTTCCTTCGTTCAAGTAGGCCAAAGCATGAGACAAAATGCAAGTTACAAAGCCATATTTGGACACAAAATTAAACCTGCCTTAAAAAAAAACAAACAATAAAACGTCCCAAGTGATGGGACCAGCTCATTCTTTCAGGACAGTTGGACTTTGTAGCTCCTACAATCAGGGGGCCAGCATCCCATCAGTAACACGGATGCAGAGCCTGGATTAATTGATATGTAGATGGTGCATGGCTGCCACCTAATAGATGTTGCCACCAGCCCCTACACCACGCACAGTTGGGGGGCCAGGGCGGGGAGGAATTGTACAGGAAACAAAAACAAGATGGAAATTAAGCTTGAGGCACTTCCTACTCATCTACAGCCATGCAGAAACACGCAGAAGTAACAGTTACCAGTAGGGTTTATATTTTATCAAAAAAATAACCAGCCTCAAGTAAATTAAGGAAATTTGTGCAAACCAGCACAAATCGTTTAACCGTACAGATACACCACAAGGTGGACCTGTCTTACTAAATGTGGTACAGTAGCTAGTTTTGGTTTTAAATTCGTATTCAAGTTAAATTTAAAAGCAAAACAAGCCCTCAAAGCTTTAGATTGGCTTATACTTAAGCACACAGTTTTTCAGAAGTATGCACAATTTTGCCTTGTGTTTTTTTAAGAAACTCAGAAAGAACTAAGTCTATAATAAAAATTGTGACTCTCCAATTGAGATAAATCCCCCAAGCTCATAAAGCCTATTCCTTAATCAACAGTTTTTCTGTAATTTGTTTGAAACAATCTGAAGTAGGGATTGCAAGCATTTGTTTTATGGCAAATCACCTGCAAGCATAGACCTCTTCAGACCAAAATAGATATTAAAAACTTTAACTTGCATTTTGAGTGTGAGAAGGAAAACTAATCCTATTTTCTCCTCAAAATGACCTTCTTTTTTAATAAAGTCTTGAAAAAGGGGTTTAATCCAAGACCAGAGGCACTATCATGAGGTATCACGTTCAGATGAAACGGTTCAATTCTCCTATCTTTGAGGAGAATTCAGCCAATTCAAAGTAGTGATCTATAAAACTTCACAACTATTTCAAGAACTATTCTCAGACTCATGGCTGAGAAAGCCGAAAACATAAAATAAAAATAATTAGCTTTTTGAGGCTTCTTCCTGCACCAGAGTGTTGAAAAATCCTAGTTCCTTTCCACAATCTCTGTATAATAATTAAAAACGATTATATTTAGAGATATAATGGGAATTAGAAAAAGCTTATTTCCAAAGTATTGCTTCAGCAATATATATATATTCTGAAATAAAATTCCATTCAGGCAGGTTTAACTGTCACAGCAATTTCATACCAATAATTACGAACTTAAGCAGAAGGCGAAAAGACATCTCCTACTCAGGGAGCAGGACTGTTGTGACCCAATAGCTCTTCTTAATTTCGCTACAAAAAAAGCCACATATCTTGTCAGCCAACAACTTTTGGTTTATAGATTATTATTACTATTAAGAATTTCAGTTAAGAGTGGAAAATACTGTTCTGAAGAGTCAGATCAATTTAAAAACAGATGGTCAGTTTCCTTATTGCTAAGAAAAAGGTCACAAGAAACATTCAATGCTATAAACTAAATTCCTCTTTTGATTGTCTACATAAACACAGGAGGAAGGTAGCACTTTGTAAGTTCCAGACATTATTTTCAGCATTAGAAAAATACTTCAAGACACACAAAAAACCCTGGTAAATGAGCTAGCAGGGAAGTTCTCCTCTCCACATCCCTCCCTCCAAGTCTCCTAGTCTATGAAAAAAGTTCTTACAATTTTTCAAAATGTTCTTCCAATCAATGTAATTAAAACTGCAACAAACGTCACATGCAAAGGGAACGGGCTGAAGGGCCAGTACCTTGTGGTTTTATGTCGAATTACTCAAGTTCTACCTGGCCGAACAAAACCCAAAGACATACGCAAAGCCAATTCTGGCTGGTTCTCAATGATAAGCCAGAATTGTCCTTGCTTCCCTCCTCCCCCAGACTACTCTTGGCCAACTAATCATACTGTGGTTTCTCTGCCCGCTTTGAGGTTAGGTGCTGAGAATTGTCGCCTCATCCGTGGGGGCGTCACAAACTGGTTATAGTGGTTAAGCCGGTCAGTCTGTTTTGGGTGGGAGTTAGCTGTACTGCCTTCCGCACTGCCTCCATTGCTGTGGTTGCAGTAGGGTTGTCGGTGCTGGTGGATGTGGCGTTTTTGCTGGAAAGCCTGCAGGTCGGGATTCTGCTGCCCGCTGTACGAGTGCAACGATTCAGAGGAGCCCGATGTCTGACGCCGCAAGCTTTTCTGAGAGCCATTATTGAGAGAATTGCTTCTCCAGCGCAACTGAGGCGACGGCTGCTGCTGGCTGCTAGGCTGTGGCTGTGTGTTTAACTGCTGCCTGTTAATTTGGATATTATCTTGATTCCTCTGGGGACCATAAAGACTCCACAGCTGCTGAGGGTCTTTTGAAGCAGCTCTACTTTCTTTTTCTTTGTTTTCATCTTTGTTCTTATCATCTTCTTTCGGAATTCTAACCTCGATAACTTCATCCTCTGTGATAATTATATGGGTGCCTGGACTCCATGAGTTCCTGTGTTTGGGATTGCTTTTGAAAGGAAACCGGGGCTTGCGATTTTCAGGTGGAATAAATCGGTGAGGCATGTTTTGTCGACGAAGCTGTTTTGCTATTTCCTGCTGCTGCAGATTTTTAAATCGAATCTGTTCTTGCCTCATCCAACGTAATCGCCCACGTCTGAAAGCTGGATCGCCTGCCATTAACTGAGAAACACGCTCCTCTTTAGCAAGATCATCATTCTCACTTCTTTTTAAGTCATCTGTGGGCTTCTTATCCACATCCACCACACTGGTAGAGTTTGGAGACTTAGCGTTAGCTATGGTTGACTGAGCTTTATCTGGAGAACCTATCAGAGGTAAAACCTTCTCCATTTTTAGCATCTTATTTCTAAGAACTTTTATCTCTTCATCCTTCATGTTGTTCTGCTTCTTGACTTCCTGCAAAATATCTTCCAATTTGTCTATGTGCACCTTAAGGTCATCCACATCAGTGACTCCTTTACCATTGGCCATGACATCTTCAATTTTCTCATCTCCGACTCCTACTGTATCCCAGACATCACGAGCAACAGCTCGCCATGATTCACGCTCATTTGGATCTTTTTTCCCATACATGCCACAAAGCTCTTTCATTTTAACAATGGCCAGAGCCTCAATCTCCTGCCTACTGTGCCTGAAGTCATTGAGTGCTACCTCATAGCATATCTCTTTCACAGCCTGAATCTTTAAGTCTGAGATGGTAACCCATTTGGAGTCTTTGCTAAGGCGGCGACGTTGGGGTATCTGGTACATTTTAATAGGCTCTCGTTTCTTCCCACTGCTGGGGAGGCCACACTTTTTTACAATGGTTTGGAGCTTGCTGGGGGGCAGCTTCTCTCTCAGGGAAGTGATCAGTCTCCAACTCTCCTCACACGATCTCTTGTCCGAATCATCCCCACTATCAGAGTCTGCATCCTTTGGAAAAACAAAAATCAAGAAGTGGCCCCAAAATAACCAAAATTAAAATTGTAAGAAAATGGAAAAGCTAAACAAGAAGTAGCAGGCAAAGAAAACTAAATCAAAAATCAAAACAGAACAAGTGATAAGGAAGTCCCTGAAGACTGAGTGTTAGGACATTAAAATGTATCTTCAAGAGTCATGGACTGTCAAAGTTGGAGCTCTTCACTAAATTAACATTATATTTAAAAGTCTTGTCATCTCAAAATAGCAGATAATCTCTTCCCTCCCAATTCCTTCCAAAACTCTTTAAATAGATCAAGTAAAACCAAGTTCCTGATTAAAAAAAAATTAAAAACCAAGTGTAAACTGCACTTCACACATGCTACAAAGACATGCAAATCCCCGCCACACACATTTGCCTTGGTGACTGCTGTTGCTTCTTTCAGCAAATCCTCCCCAGGTAGGCGAACACAACAGCCATCATAGAAGATGTCATGAGCAGCCAGAGTAAGTTGGGTTAACACTGGTTAGTAACGTTGCACGTGGTTGCAGGGATGCTCAAGTTTAGAATCCACTTCACTACAACAGCAGCCAGAGAAGTGTTAGACGATAAGAAAAAATGAAACAGAAGCAGCCGAAAGGTTCAATGTTAAAAGGACTGTAAGTGCCACTATGACAGGTGAAGACAGTGGTTCATACTCCAAGACTTGCTACAAGCTAAAAGATATCCAGAATCAAAGTTTCAGAGGTGGGTTGTGGGTTTTTTTGGGTTTGGTGGTTTTTTTTCCCCATTTGTCACCTTGTTGCTTAGTTTAAAGAAAAAAACCATTAACAGTCTTGTCTGTCCGAAGAATGAGTTTCAGAAGAATGTAGCAGTATTGACTTTTTTTTTTTTTAATTGGTTTAATACGAATTCTCTATTTGATATCCTTGATTTATCATCTTCTCAAACCCTAGAGCCTGGAGCTTCCACACAACTTGCTAAGAGTTATGCATGTTTTGCTTCTTCATTACAAGTTTTCCACCTTTTGCTAAATGATTTTTAATAAGCAGTGCTTCAGGTTTCCATATGCTAGGAATGTTTGCTCAGGTATGCTGCCACCAGACGTTAGGGATATCCACTATTGCTTACTGCAACCAGGAATTAAAGTCAGACTACTTTTCTTTAAAGGATTACTAAGTTCAGACATCTCTTTAACAAACAAAAAATCCTATGTATTATTGTGATCTAAACATCTTCAATAAAATACAGCAGTCGGTCTCTAATGAAAGTCTATCTAACATCCCTATTTTTCATGTAGAGAATTACAATATTGAGAAATCAGGAACAATAACAGCCAAAGGAAACCCAGGTCACTGACTCAGAACCACAGGTTCCTAGACTTCAGACTTCGGGTAGAAGACCACGAAGAATGGGGAATACAATATAATTTGTTTGGGGAATGATGAAAGGGAGTAAAAGAAATAGTGTTCTGCCCTACGGTCAGCAAGCTCCACAGCCTACGATTCACATTATTTGAGCTTCTTGTGACCTTATGTATTTTTAATATTTATGGATAGCACTAGAGAATCAACTTCTACAAATTTAGGTCAAAATTAAGCAAAATACTGGTTTAGAAACAGAACAGAAACTCTTTGTGAATTTACAGCCGACAAAATTTGTGGCCTAAGGAAACAGCATCTAACAAACTGCATATTGCAGTGGAAACAAAAGATGCCATGGAGGAAGACACTGTACAATCTACACATTCAAGGTTACGTCCGGAAAGGCAAAACATGAACTGCTCAAACATTAAGTCACAAGTTCCACAGGATTATTCTTATAGGTTACAAAATTACCGTATTACAACTTATGGGTAAAGCACGTCTTGCATAGAAAAAGCTGATTAAGAGACGCTGTGTGGTCATTGCCCTGTGTGCACTCAGGTTAACCAAACCAACTGATATAGCTATGTACCCACATTCTAGCATCAAGTGGTCGCTGCAAAGGCATTATGACCAAGAAAACCGGAAAAATTATTTTAGCTCTATTAAACACATTTTCACATTCAATTTGTAAAATGGAGAACGATTATTTCTATTCCCTAGTAATACTAGCAAGGCAAATATCTATTATTTCTAAATTTTGGGGGACAAGAGCTATTATCTATCTTTTTTGTATAGCACATCTAACAAATAAATACCCAAATTGATTGGAATCTAAGCACAAAACCAAAACAATCTGGTAAACAGGATTAGCCAGCTTCTTATATCCAGGATTATACTCCAATTTAGAACAAGAAAAAAATTTATATTTCAGTATCAATCTTACATAGCAGTAAGTTAGAGAACCTGATATTGCAGCTGGATACCATAGCAATGTAAATACTTTTAAGGTACACAAGCTGAAATGCATTCCCAGATTTCCCAATCATTATTCAACTACTGTTGAATGAATGCATTAATCCTGACCATTCCAGACTGTGCGTACAGTGACACAGGAATGATGAAATGTGTCAAGAAGTTTTGCTGTCTTCTGAAATGTTCTTACTAAGCGTTGCGATAAGCAGGATACTGCTTAACAGCACAATCATCTAATTTGGCATCATCTCTTACAACTAGGAAAGGCGTCCTTCAGGAATTACATTGGTAATGCCTGTAGGATCGTCTTCCACCTTTGTCCACTAATTGAAATCAGCAAAACCAAAACAAGCTTAGGGATTTTATTACAACCCACTATCTAAAGGACCTTCCCTTAATCGTCAGTATATGGGAAAACAAATTCCCTTCACGCCACTTTTATAAATGCAGCCTTATTTGAAGCAACTCCCCAGACAGTCAATTCTCACATCTTTAATTCATACAATGGCTTAACTTATGCCTGGCAGATAAAATTTAAGGAAGGGAATTCCATTACTTGCATCTCCTTTGACACATAGCCAAAACTTACTCGATACTCAAACTATTTTTATTTTCATATTGAACTGATTTTTTCCATACCACTTTCAGCTACACAAATTTTAACTATAAAATTGCAGAGATGAAACATTACATTAGACCCATTTAACTTCCTTTCTGAACTAAGTGGTGCTTTGATTCAAAGTCTGCAGCCACTCCTCTCCACCCAAGAAATTAGTCCCTTGTGATGAAATAATTAAGAGATGCAGAAGTCTTTAAGTGTATAATATAAATTTAAAAAAAAAAAATGTAGCTTCCACCTATGGAAGCCACAGTACTTTGCTTCATTCTGGTCTTGGAGAAGAGGAAGAGCTTTACAGTTTAAAACCCAGCATGCATTTAACCCACAGTTTTCGGTGGTCTCAAACTACTACTACAAACAGACGAATCATGAATTTGAAACTTTTAGTAGAATTCAGGCACAATTCCATTTATGTTCTGGCTAAGGGACAACCCAATCAAGCTAAAGCAAAGTCAGGAGACTCAGGTTTCTTAAGGAATTCTAGATTTCATTCCTGGGTTTGGTCTTGTTTTTAAAATTCATGGTGTGCTTGAAGACTGCCTGCATTTCTATTTGTAATGCACTTCAGGAGATATTTGTTGTGAGAAGACTGAAGTCTTCCTACAGCAGACTTAAATTATCAGATTTCCTATTTAAGGAATAGTTGGAATGGTGGAATTCCCATTGTTCTGAACAAGTCAGCATTCCCTTAGCACAGTTCCCTAGTCATAACCCCACCATTGGCATGTGTACCATTAAGACCCTTACAAGGAACTCCATGCAGGGGGAGGGAGAAGGGTTAAAACATGCACAATGCAGCAACGTTTTCAGACATCATTCAAAAAAAGTAAACCTAGTGTATCAATGTTCTAGGAATCTATTTGGCAGCACAAAATTAGTATGTTCTGGTGATCCAAGACAAAAATCAAGGCAAACATCCCAAGAAGTATCTGTTTAGCCTACTGAAAAGGAATGTCAAAAAACGCAGAGCATAGAAATGCCCTTTTTTCAGTTTAAGTTGCAAGAAATCCATCCTCTCCCAACAAGAACTGATTAAAGCCTCTTCATTGTCAATTACAATTTCCGAATTAACATGAAGGAGCTCACTCACACTGATAATAATTCACTGTAGACACAAAGTATTTGAAAGCAAAGGGAGAACTGCATTGTGCAGACAACCCAAGCAGGTTTTCTAAACTTTCAGATAAGCAAGGACAGGAATTACTGTTTGGCAAAGGTATAGTTAATCTGAAGTAAGGACACATACCAGCCTTTGCTGCTCCAACAAGAGATCAGCTTCCTCCTTCTCTTTCTTATACAAAATCTCCATTTCTTGTAATCTGAAGATGAACAAAACACCAGAAGTAGTCAAAGCTTATTGACAGGTCTT
>VXBO01004821.1:0-16115 GCA_013400135.1 Rhinoptilus africanus
TCTATGATTCTATGATAAGAAGGTTCTTCATTAAAATAACTCAGCAAAGAACAATGAACTGGAAGCTAGAAATGCATTACTCAGAGGGTATAATAAAGACAAGGCCATTTACAGTAGGCAAAAGGTAGCCCTGTGCAAGATGTGAACAATGAACTGGCAAGAAGCGGTGAAAGGAAAAGGAATAGTGAATTTCACTTATTAAATTTATTTTTCAGATATATTTGTAAGCTATTTCCTTTTCCTTTTCTGTTTTTCCTTTCATTTGATTTCACTAGTGTATAATTAAGACTTTTTTGTCACCCAGAGATATTATTCCAGAACCTCATGAGATTTAAGTTGATACAGCATTAATTTATTTCATTGAGGTTGTACCAGCACACTCAACCTGGCATTTTTTGCCATTAAAAACACATTTTGCCAACAGTAACTGCTTTTCTTTAAGAGTGTCATTCCTGAGTACATTCCTGAGTGTCATTCCTGCTCTTTGTGAAGAAAACCTAAGCTGTATCGTGGTCCTGATGATATTGCTGGTTTTTGACTCATTTTGCCAGCTGAATTCAATTATTTACTTTTTAGGCATGGTCACAGCTTGCATGATTCTATTTTACTCCTGCTTGTGAAAATTCGCCATGGGGAACATGGCAGCGGAATTTACCATCATGAGCAGGAAGTTCCTTGAGCAGCAGCTTATCCTTGTGCTGATCAAAAGGGCTTTGCTCGTTTCCTGCCTATGTTTGCAGGGGTCTATGCATTATCTTGGATCTGTTGTGTGGTATAAAATGAGAGTTCCTAAAAGATTTAATATTTCATTCATTCCCTGGGTGTGAAAGTTCTGCAATAGTTTTCTGTATCTATATATCTATCATATATATGTATATATATGTTTATCTTGGCTGAATAATGGTGGTTCCCTTCTTGTAGAAGCATATGCCATAGTCCTGATTAACTCCAACAGCAGGAGGATGCAACAAAAGTGTGGCTGTGTGCTTGAGCAAGAGGCTTTTTAAGTACTTGTAGGACACCAGCACAGACCACAGATCCCATCTTTGCCTGTGGCCTACAAGAGTATCTTTACTGTAAGGAAATGGAATAGAGTGATGGTGCTTTCAAGCATTTCAAATGCTTGGATGGAGCTTTTCACATCTAACTCTCTTATTAGAGAGAAGCGAAGATGCTTGACACCCTGTTACAGAGCCACGGACCAGTCTTTTGTTGTAAGGTTAGTGGTTAGCAACGCTTGGAGGAATATTATAGTAATTAAGCTGAAATCTTTAATGAAGTTTGCAACTCCTGTGATATTGTTGGCAGATAGCTCATCTCTGAAAATATAGTGGATGTGTTTGGTTTTGTTATTGTGGGCAGCAGGCACGACAGAATCCTTAAATAACTGATTCCTGCACTTAGCTTTCTTCCCACTACTATGTATTTCATGTTCTTTGCTGTGTTATCTTTCTTGCACAGTAGTGACACTGTTTGCTTTCTGTTTAAATACTGTTATTGGTCAATGGCTTGGTACTGATTGCAATACTCTCTCAATGAAGCAGGTATCCTTGTTCTTAGACAACCTCTGATTTAATCTTGATTTTAAAGCAGTCAGCAAAGACATTCAGCTCTCCAGTTTCTGATTCTGTTTATTACCAATATATTTGCTTTTAGGTATTTCTGTTTCAGCAAACTTTTCTAAGTTTTAAGACCGACTTACATCAGTCAGTGTAGATTGTTGGTCTCATTGACTTCATTAGGGCCACTCAGTGGTGTGTATTTAAGGATATGAGAGCCCTTTCCAGAAGAATGGCTTTAACATCTTAATGGGTCATTAAATTGCAATGTACTTGAAGGCAAAACCCACAACAGCAAGTTGACTATTCCTAGAGTAATAGTCAAAATGTTCATAGAATAGAATCATAGAATCTTCATGGTTGGAAAGGACCTTTGAGATCATCGAGTCCAACCATACACCCACGAAAACCCCAAGGAAATAAAACACACAACCCACCAAACAAAAACTCTATGACCTCTGCCACTAGAGCATGCCCTGAAGTGTCAAATCAACTCATTTCTTAAATATCTCTAGGGATGGTGACTCAACCACCTCCCTGGGCAGGCTGTTCCGATGCCTGACCACTCTTTCAGTAAAGTAATTCTTCCTAATTTCTAATTTAAACCTCCCATGCCGCAACTTCAAAGTTGTAGAGCTTTGAAAGAAATGTGAAAAATTTGGTTCCTATTAGACCTTATAGGATAAAAAAACAACAAAACCACCCACATCTGTGAACTACATCAAAATGACGGTGAAATTAAATTGACAAAGGGAAAGTAAAGGTTGTAGCCAAAGCACTGTACTAACAAAAACCCAGTTCCAATGAAAAGATCTCTTCTGTTGCCGAGTTGTACCTTATGCTTTGTGTGCTAATTTAGGATACAGATGGATATCAATAAATGCTGCATAATGCTTACTTTATTTTAGTTTTAAAATCTGCTATATCATAAAATCATAGAATTGGTTGGAAGGGACCTTAAAGATCATCTGGTTCCAAACCCCCTGCCATGGGCAAGGACACCTCCCACTAGACCAGGTTGCCCAAAGCCTCATCCAGCCTGGCCTTCAACACTTCAGGGATTGGGCATCCACAGCTTACCTAGGCAACCTGTTCCAGTGCCTCACCACTCTCACAGTAAAGGATTTCTTCCTTCTTCCTCATATCTAATAAAAATCTCTTCTCTTTCAGTTTTAAACTATTCCCCCTTGTCCGATCATTACACTCGCTGATAAGGAGTCCCTTCCCAAGTCTGTAAACACAAGCACCTCTGGCAACAATCCCAATTCGTTTGCCTGACCTCAGGCAACTCTTTGTCTCTGAAATGGGGAAAAAGTGGTCATATATATGTACTGTATATGTAATCTGCCCTTTCATGACATCAGCCCCATGACCTTGGTGGGATGCCATAGGGCACCTATGTATTTGCCTCATCAGAGCATCCTTATGAGCTTGCGACCTGGCAGAAGTTTTATCAGTGCGTTGCAGATGAGCAAGCAGACAGACAGAAGCAGGCATGAGGACAGGAGCTGGAATACCTGGAGCAGAGGGTTTTCGAGCTCAGCCAGGTGTGTTTGTGTAGCAGAGTTTTTCAGCCTTGCGCTTTGTGACATGAAGGTGATGGGAGTCACATTGCCCTACTGAAGGTCTGTGCAGAACACATTTGCTCTGAATACTGCTGGAGGGATTGCTAAAAACATGGTTGTCACCTTGTATGCATCAACACATCCTGCAGAGACTTGTAGGATCATGACAGCACTATCCTATTCAGCAACTCAGAATTCCCCCTCCTGCGTAGGTCTGTGCTCCAGGGACCTCTTCTCAATGCATGAGATGCATGGTCATGTCAGTTAAACAGGACCCAGATAGCAAAAATGGAGCTTGCCTCTCATTAAGCATCTGTATTATCGCATGTCTGAATAGTGATAAAATCCAAATGCTGTATACAGGACTCTATGTCAAAATAAGGACTATATGAATAAAGAAATCGTACAGGATGTGTTTTAATTTCAGTCATCTTAAAAGCCAAATAATTAAGGCAATGAAGAACATTGCTTTTATCATCTTTAGAAAAAGGAAATAAGGGGAACCTTAACACATAAAATCATAGAATTGCCTAGGTTGGAAGGGGTCTTTCAGATCATCTAGTCCAACTATCAACCTAACTCTGACAAAAACCATCACTAAACCATATCTCTAAGCACTGTGTCTACCCGTCTTTTAAATACCTTCTGGGATGGTGACTGAACCACTTCCCTGGGCAGCCTGCTCCAATGCTTAATAACATTTTCAGTGTAAAAATTTTTCCCAATATCCAGTCTAACCCTTCCCTGACACAACTTGAGGATGTTCCTCTTGTCCTATCACCTGTTACTTGTCAGAAGAGACTGATCTCCACCTCTCTACAGCCTCCTTTCAGGTAGCTGTAGAGAGTGATAAGTCTCCCCACGGCTTCCTTTTCTATAGGCTAAACAACCCCAGCTCCCTCAGCTGCTTCTCATGAGACTTGTTCTTCAGACCCCTTGCCAGCTTTGTTGCCCTTATCTGGACACGCTTCAGCACTTCAGTGTCTTTCTTGTAGTGAGGGGTGCAAACCTGGACACAGCACTCAAGGTGGGGCCTCATCTGTGCCAAGTACAGGGGGACGATTACTTCCCTAGTCCTACTCACCCACACTGTTCCTGATATGGGCCAGGATGCTATTGGCCTTCTTGGCCACCTGGGCACACTGCTGGCTCATATTCAGGCAGCTGTTGACTAATATTCCAAGGTCCTTTTCTGACAGGCAGCTCTCCAGCCACTCTTCCCCAAGCCTGTAGCACTACATGGGGTTGTTGTGACCCAAGTGCAGGACCTGGCACTTGGTTTTGTTGAACCTCATACCGTTGGCCTCGGGCCACCGATCCAGCCTGTCTAGATCTCTCTGCAATGCCTTTCTACCCTCAAGCAGTTCGACACTCCCACCCAACTTGGTGTCGTCTGCAAACTTACTGAGGGTGCATTCAATTTCGTTGTCCAGATCATTGATAAAGATATTAAGAACTGGCCAAAAAGAAAGGAAAACTAGACACAAGGTTTTTTTAGGAATAATTTTCACAAAAACAAATCATAGCTATTTACATAGCCTGGATTTTATTTAGTTCACATCTTTTCCAGCATGACTATAGTTCTAGCTGCTCTTCAGAAAGTTAGGAAATTAGTTAGATTCAGTATTAATGTAGTGAGTTACATTTGCGAAGGCAATCAAGAGCTTTACATGGTGTTCCAAAACACCAGAATTCAATTCACGGCTTTGCCAAAGCTCTATTTTTATTTTGCCTTCATCTGATGTTACCAAGGTTGTTCATGTTCCAAAAATGGATGAGTTTTAGCAGCAGTTAGCAGTTGGTAATAGGAGTCAAGAAGACCGAGGCTTTTAACACATTCAAAATGTTTAATTTCCACTCCATCCAATGATAATAATTTAACATGTTAAAAAAAAGAACCCACACAAAAATTATGTGGATTTAAAAAAACCTCCCACACACCTTATGGAATTAAATTACTGTGTGGGCTTGGAACCACGAGTATGTTCACTAAGTGTGATTTCCAGAAGCATGTTCTATTTGAGAAAAAAATAAATGAAAAGTTAATCATAGTTGTTTTATTCAAACACTCTACCTAACGGGCATAAGCAAAATTTTAAGAATCATGCCATTTACGTTTAACTAAAAATTTTCCTTTGAGTAATATCTGTAAAATTTAAATATTTACTTATTCACTTGAGAAGTTTCTATTATTGGAATATAATATTACACTAAGTCTTGACGTATGCCCAAGGAAAGGTCAGGCTTTGCTGAAACTTTCTTAACTGAAGCTTTTTCATACCCAAACATATTTAACAGTATAGTCTGAGTATTTTCATAAGGTTAGATGATTTTGGTTGTGGCATGAAGAGCTGGTTGAAAGTCTGGCTTCCCAAGCAGACTTCACATACAACCAAGATATATACTTTGCAAAGTCACATAACAGGCTGACACAGAAGATGTACTGGAGATAAATGTTGGAAATCCTGTCTGCTTTATCATCCAATAGATGTGGACAGGAAACAATAAAAACCCTTCTCTGAGACATTTTTAGGAAGCGATGTGTAGAATGTATGCTATAAATGCTTTTTGTGATTTTTTTTTTCTTTAAGCATGGCAGGTGGGACTCAGAAATTGTTAAAATAAAATATGATAGTGTCCTGGTTCCGTCAGGGACAGGGTTAACTCTCCCCAGGCTCGGGGGTGTAAGTATTCCATCCCATGTGAGCCATGCCTCCCTGAGCTGCCAGGAGGGGGCAGGAAGTCGCCACTTGGAGCAGGCTGGGGCGTCCTGGGTCCGGTCGGTGAGCGGCGGTTCCCTAACCGTGTCTGTATATCCCACTGTCCTTGTTATTGTTGTTTTTCTGTTACCTTTGCTGTTCTATTAAATTGCCGTTGTCTCAACTCACGAGTTCTGCCCCCTCCTTGTGCTTTCCATTCAGGGAGAGTCCGGAGTGAGCGGCGTGTGGTTCTTTGTTGCCATCTGAGGCCAAACCACGACAGATAGGCACCATCTTAGTGTGTTCAGGCATACATATGTTATGGCATTTTATTAATAATTAGACTTTTTTAATTTACCTAAGAAAAATACAAGGTGACCATAGAAAACTTCCTTTTAATGGTAGTAGTAGTGCTGTAAAATGAGAACACCACATGTTACAGTAAAGTACAGTTACAATAGTAAATAATCCCATTCTGATTGTTGTAACAACTACTTTAATCTCAGATTAGGTTAGAAACACTAGGAACACTCTGCAAAATCTGCAGAGCAGAAAAATGATAAAGCTGAGGGAGGGAGCCCTCATTTCCTATAGCAGCTCAACTTAAAATGCTGCCCATTGCACTGCGGAGGAAATACTCGCAAATTCAGAGTGCTGCCCATCTCCACTATTCCCAGAGGATGTACATGGATGCTGAACATGCCTGCATCATTTGTAAATGCTTTTTATACTGTCCCTGCAGTAAATATACCACAATATGAAATGTATAACATTTGTGGTAAAACTCACTCACTCATTGTACTGATTAAAAGGACAACCCTGGTCACAGTGAACCCTTTCAGAATCTGAGTTGATCTGGAAATAATCTTGTAGTTGATAGAGCTTGGAAATGTAATATTTTTAAAGTATAATTTAGGATACAAGAGTCAATGAGATGCAGAGAAGATGCACGTACAAAATACAAATATACGCAAAAGAGAGAGATTTCATATTATGGTGTTGATTTGTCATAAAGACTCTTTATGATACAGTTAGACTACAGTTAAGAATTAAATTAGAAAGAAATTTGTCAGTGGTGTTTTTGTACTACTTATACTTTGACAGGTTTCATTCATAAATCTTGTATTTGAAGAGCATTTTATGAGATAACATTACAGAAGCACTAAAATGATACAGTAACTGTGAGCAGATTTTGCCAAAAATCATTCCTGAAGACAGTCACACACACAACAAACCAGAAATTTGCTGTTTTTAAATGGATTTGTGTATAGCAAGCATCTTCAGAAAGAAGGGATGGAATTTTATCTTCCTTAGGTATACGCCTGTTAAGATATTTTTATCGTGTACTGCAATCTAATGTTAGATCACATAAGAGAGGGTTTGCACTTTCCTTTCCCATTTCTGTTAGGAAATTAAATCCTAAATGCTGTCTCTTATCACTCTGTAGAATAGCAGTTCAAAGACCATAAACACATAGTTTTTCATAGTTATGATCCAATGTTTACCACTGGAGTTGGTTTCCTGCTTCTGTTTTCATGAGGTGAGAAGATGCTTTGTCCAAAATACACTTATTTCAGTGCTACCCTTCAGTTTGAGGAATGTTCTGTTAAATCCAAAATATATGGTTGCAGTATTGAGCAAAAATTGTCTTCCTGCTAATAAATTAATACAAATAGTATTTGGTTTTCTCTCAGGTTTTTCATTAGTTCCTCATATCAAGAGTGAGTAAACTGCAGATGAGAAATGACAAGAAAACATATTTTGCAACATGAAGCATCAATTACAGTTAAAGAATTGACTGTACTGGAAATTAAGCAATGAAGAAAACAAATTATGGATGTGAGGAGTCTGCAATGCCAATATGAATAATTGAAAGACAAGGCTTCCCAGCCCTGAAGAAAGAGTGCAAGGGCAGGCTGGACTATCAATGTCAGCCCTTACCAGAGAGCCTTGACAAGTATAAAGAAAGAAAGAAATATGAAGGAGACCATCAAGGAGCAGTAAAGTTCCTCCTAATGTAGGCTGAAGATACAACTTACCCCACCTAGCCTTAGACTAGATGCTTAATGTTCAGGTGATGATGGTATTGCGGAGGCTTTCTGTAATTGGTGGAGGAAAAGGAAGTGTTATTGATGGTGTGTTTCAGCCCATCCCCAAAGGTAGGCCCTAGGCACCTAATAACTTTTACTTGGCTGCAGTCTTGATAGGAATGCCCATATTAGACATATCTACTTGAAGAGTTAGTAAGGTAGACCCATGTCCTGCATTTTCATATTCTGTCTCACAAGTGGCATTCCCTGAACGTTATTTTTATTTTCGGTCTCTCAATGAGACAACTTTGTTACAGCTCCTACTTTTCAGTCTTTATGGTGTTGTTATAAAACTAATCCATGTTTTGCTTTCTGAAAGTAACGTGGAGGACATAATGGAGATGGATATACAGCCAAAGAACTTAAATTACTGTCTCTAAGACATGATCTTTAAATATAATCTGCCTGCAAGTAGATTACACTTTTAGTCATTTGGTTATAAATATACTTTTATAAGAGAATTTTATGCTCTGGAAAGTAAGCAGAGGGAATTTAGAGAAGATGTACAAAAATGACTAGGAAACTCAAGGAATCAATTTATGTTTGAGAATTAAAGTAATGACAACAAAGCTTCACCAGCAGAAGCTACAGGGATACAGTGTCTTGCAGTAATGCATGAGTGTTTGTAAAGAGGAAGAGAAAAGCTTGAAGATTATTTAACCTCAGTTTTAGGTCACATAATTGATGGGGATTTCAAGCTGACAGAAGTGTAACAATGAAAACATTTAAAAGTGGCAAGTTCAGACAAAATAGAGGGGTGAGGGACCGTCCTGGCAGTGGCCAAGTCTACCAGGCTCAGTTTTAATAAATACAAGTTACAGATCCCAGTATCTGCTTCAAAATTCAGGTTTGTGTGGAGGAAGCATAATATACAGTTATGTATGTTGGAGTGTATGTAGCAGTAATGAAAGTGGAAAATTAAGCTTCTAACTATTTATATATATATGTGTGTTGCATTAAAAGGACTGTAGTTTCGATATTTGTCTGTCAGGAGTCCCAGGACTTTCACTAATTTACTATCAGAGTCCCATCAAAGGACTTTCACTGAGTCAGACTCACAAATAATCAAAATCAGTCCAGCAAAACAATAACAGTTCAGATATTTGTCTGTCAGAATCCCACCAAAGGACTTTCACTGAATCAGATTCACAAATAATCAAAATTAGTTATTTTATTGAGTGCGACAGTCACAGATTCGAGATTGCCGTTGATAAATTCACTAGCTACAATAGCGCTAATTAATTAAGGTTAATATTGCTAACAAAAATAATGATAGTACAGCAACCCAGGGTAACATTCACCATACGGTGAAAGGTGCAGTGCTTTCACAGAAAGGTGTCCCTGCCTGGGGTGGAGGAAGAGAACGCAGCCTGTCGACTGGTCCATCAGGTATCAAGTTTCTTCTCTCTCAATTTAACTGTCATTTTCTCCATCCTTTTATCCCCAAAATTACAAGGTTTCCTTCCCCTAGGAGATGTGTAGTATGATTTGGGTGGAGAGATGAGTGCTATAGTCATATATTTTTAGTGTGATCTCTAAAATCTTCATCAGCATATACAGGGGTGTCAACTTTAATATGCATTTCACAGGTAATGAGGCAAAGGTCAATTACCGGGCATGGTAGTCTCTCAAGGAAACAAAGAACTACACAAAGTCTTTGTTATCTTGATTTTACTGTCTTAGCTGGTGAAAAGCAGGGCTGTCCTGGCTCCCCAAGACTATCCCGTTATTTATGTATCCTGTGATAGCCAGACAAGTCCTCTCTCCCCTGGGTTGCACAAGAGATGGCAAAGCCAGTGTTAATTGTTCTTTGAGCACAGAGACTTCACCTTGCTATTGAAATTGCTCTAAAGGACCATGTGAACATAGAGTAGAAAAATCTTGAAACTTCTAAACCTTTTTCCACTCAAATAATACATAAATGAGGTCAGGATACATATTATTTTAATTAAATTAATGTGTAGTCATTAAAATTAACAATACTTCATCCTCCCTTCTTGGAGACAAGAAGGACTGTTAATTCAGGATTCAGCAATCAAAAGCAATATAACTCCAAGGCAACTCAAAAATTGGATGAAAAAATAACTGCTTGTGTTGCTGCTTGGGCACATATTTTCAGTTTACCCATGGCAGTTGTCTTGATATTGCTATTAATAGTATTCTGCCTTGTCTTCTGATTACACCGGTTTTTTGGATATCCAAGAAAATGTTTATCGAGATCAAATTTAGTGTGATTTATATAGCTTGAGCTAATGAGTAAGTTTTTACTTAATTAAATGAATTATGTAGACATTTTTTAATTGTCAAAATACCAAAATCAATATGCTGGGCTTTAGAAATCCTCTCTATTTTTAGAACAATACTGACTTTGCTTCTTATAATGAAATTTTTTCAGGCTAGCAATCCATAATATGCTCAAGGCTATTTTGATATGGCTATCTTTAATTAAGCACATAAGTATTAATATTTCGAACGCTGAATTAAATTCTTTTGCTAGTATTCTTTTGCTACAGCAGACAGATTGGTAAGTCATTAGTTATTATGGAAAAAAAATACAATTTTTCTAATGAGTAAACGGGGCCTTTCACACAGCAAGTTGATAGCGTTAAGCACCACTCAGGAGGATCATATTGAGTACTTCAAGACTATTACCATACTGCACGTATCTACCTCTATTTAAATCATAAATCATAAAAATTGTGGGGTTTTAAAATGACGGTGATGATGTACAATGCAGCTCATACATACTCCTGCAAGGAGTTCTACAGCCATTTTAAGCTGTTCAGTAAAAAAAGACAAATTCATAAAAGTCTAATCTGATAAAAGCAGGAGATGAAACTTTTGTGCAGAACAGTAAACCAATGTAGACGTAAGGCTCTGACAGCCTTTGCAATCTTGCTTTGTTTTCCCAAGCAAGCCTGGCAGTGCTATTGACAATGCGTGCCATGTGCTCTGCTGCCCGTGGTCCATGGGGCAAAGCTCGGACTGCCTTAGTCACTATTCTCACTGCTGCTGAAGGTTTAAAACAAACTCTTTGATTATATACGTATATAACTATTGATTGTTCCTTATATAAGCAGTGGTGTAAAGGGGTATGATCTAAACTGTACATAGCAATACGTCATACAACACAATATTAGAAATATCCTTCCCCTGCATGTATTTAATATTCTGCAGTGTTTTGCTTTGTTAGAACAAGCACCCTGTGAAAGTGAATCAGTTAATGCCTGATGTGATTTATGGTGTCTTAAATTGTGAGGTTGTAACCATAAATATTGCAAAGGAGTTTGATTTTCAGATGATGCTAAACGACCCCATTCAAAATAATGGATCTTGCTGAAATGTGTAATATTAGGGAAGTAAACACATCATCTTTAATTTCATTTCCATTCTTCTCTGACTACTACAGATCACATGAAAAAGAAAGTCATAATAGTGGTTATATATTGAACTGAATGAAATGTATTAAAATATTAACCACTGGAGTGTTTTTCGCCAGTGGATTTCCAATTTGTATTGACTCATTCAGGAATATAATATACTTTCTGACCTGTTGTCAGCATCACCGCAGCTCTCTTCAGCCTTTACAGTGAGAAAATTTTGTTGTGGGACTGAATGCTAAAGAAGCAGACGGTATTTAAGATTAGTTTTAGAGGCTAACCCTTTCAAAAAAATCCAACCTGTTTTCAGTGTTTTCTTTCATCCCTTGCAAGATTTTAGAAACTATTTTATTCATCCTTTCATTTCTGTGGCATAAAGTCTACTGAATATATAAATTTGCAATGTTGCCTATGCACACATAGGTAGGTATACTTGTTCACAAACACAAAAATATGTCTGTGTATATGCAGAGAGACATAATGAATGAATACAGGAACGAACGAATGAATACTGGTTGTGTTCTGAGTACTTCTGTTATCAGTTCTCATGAACTTTTTGATCTCATTACCACCACCCAGTGGAAAAGCTTGGAGCTAATGCCAAGTCCTGAGATGAACTTCAGAACTTCTTCCTATAGAAATACCTACTACTTCAGTAATTGAGCCTAAGCTCACTGAAGGTGAAATTTTCTATTGACTGTGGAAGACTTTTGATCAATGCTTTAGACTTTAGACAGATTTTTTAACTCTGGAAAAAGTTGTGTTGATGCTGGCAAAGAAAAGAATATGTTTCTGATAAACGACAACAATCCATCTGCTATCCTAGATCTCAAAATGTACTGTTTTCCTGTTTTTTTCACTAATTTGCTTTTGTTTACCAGGTTTTCTCTTGATGCCCCATTTATTTTGGTTAAAAGCCTTTAGTTTCCCAAATGAAGTGTTGTATCCTTTAACAACACAAGTTTTAACTGGTAAAAATTAAGTAAAAAATTTGTAACTGCTAAAAACTAAAACTTGGTGCTCATTATGTAGTCAACTCCCTTTGCAGAAAAGTACAAGACACTGAAAGGCTGCTTGAAACGTCTTCAGATATTGCTTATGGAGTTAATGTGTCATTGACTTTAATATTGTGTTAACTCTGTAACCTGTCTGCTGGATTTTAGGGAGTTTTGGCTGATGGCTTTGCAAAAGCGCACCCAGTGGTGGACAAAAGTGTGGTCTTTCTGCATTTGCTTTTTGGTTTATAGATAGGTATATTTTTTTACTGAGTTTTTTCCATGATGTCACTGGAAGATTGTTCCTTGCACTGTTGTGCTGGATTGTTCTGGAAGTGAAGCTGAAGAGGATTTTATATAGCAGTCAGTTGTGAAAAATTGAGGTTATTGCCTTTAATGAGATCGTATGACTCAATTTTTGTCATATGATTTTTCGTAAGTTGATTTAATTTGTTCTGTTTGGTTTTGACTTGCGTGTTTGGTTTCAGTGGATGTTGGGAAACTCTAATTCCAGCACAGATTGTTCTCAAGATTCATTTACCAGTTGCTGGCTCCATTTGTTCTTCACTTACAGCCACTCTTCAAGCATGCATGATGGAGGATTTGCTTGTAAGGTGGTGTTTAACATAGAGTGAATTTTTAGTGTTTGAAACTGGCAAGAGTTGCTTTTGCAGCAGGTTCTTTTTACCCAGGCTTAGATTATCAGGTGTGTTCTGGACCTTGTAAAAATCTCCTGCTATTTAATGCTTCTGTGGTACATCAGTTACTTGTTGATGTCAGCTCATATTCTGACTGTCATTTACAATTTTTTTCTTTTTTTTTTTTNTTAAGGAAGAAAAAGAGAATGAGCATGCATGAGTTGTTGGGGAAACTGCAACATAAACGTTAAGAAGGGAAGATACAGATAACAGTGCATTTGATTCAGTAACAACCGAAATATTTTTTTTTCCCCAATAGTATCCTAAAGCAGACAGTGGTAGTATTGGTAATTTGGAAGAGAAGGGGTGTATTTTCATTTCTATCCACATTAATTATTTGTTTGGGGTTAGATATAGATGCTACGTGGGTATGTGAAAAGAGAGAGAGGGCAATTCTTGCCAGGCTGCTCCTTCCTGGAGCTGTTCTGCAAGGGCTGTGGTATAAAATTATGGGCTTTGGAGGGCTGAGAGAGCAAAGAAAAGAAAAAAAAAAAAAAGATGTGTTTCAATAAATCTTTGTTGCTACTTTTGGGATCAAGCAAAAATATGTATTTAAGCCTTTGCAGTACTCTTCCTGTGACTTTTGAGGGCTGCAGGTTACAGCCCATGATTTTAATCACATGCTATGGGGCTTGAAGTCACTATTGCCTTTCCTTAGCTTTTGTGATACCAGTGCTACACTTACATCATGCATTGAAATAAAGAACCCATTCTGATATTCTGAACTAGGCTACCAGAGTGTCCCAGTTGCCTTTCTTCTATCTGTGACACCCCCACAGCTGATGAATGAATGCAGTTGTAATATAGTGTATTATGGTGTAATATAGTATTATACCATAACGGCTTTTAAAAGCTACATAGGATACTCACATTTTTCCTTCTGCTTATCGGAAGAATGACAGACATCTGAAATGGGGAAAAACATCCAAGTGAAAAGAAAAAAATGCAATAAAAGGAGACTGAAAGTGCAGGAGACAGTAAAAAGGTTGTCTCAGACAGCAGATTACTTACAGGGAGATATTCTTAGGATAAACTGAATTTTATTGAATTAAGTAAGAAATGCTATGGGAGCTGAATTGAGTTTCTTGTGACTTACAGCACAGATATTTCTTTCTATCCTTGATGGCTATGTTTCAGCAGTGAGTGAAGGATTTCTCAGTATATATTCACTTGGTAACACATACTCTGTGCCACGCTTTAAAGGCTGTTAAATAAAAGGGGATTGTTTATACTGTTGACTATTTTTTCTGGATTATGCCATAAGTATTTCTTGAATTATGAATATTACTAAGTACTAAGATGCAGAATACTGAGTATTGTCACAGGCAGAAAATCAGTACAATGCCTGAATGCCTGTGCACTAGTGTAATTTGTTCACTGGCTTATAGTTCACAAGTTATTCAGAAAGTCTCTCAAATTCTTAGCCTGTTTCTTGAGTTGATATTTGCAGTTTTATACAGGAACAATTCCTTGAAGATTTTTGCAAATTAGTATCAGAGAGAATAAGAGAATGAGTGAATCAGCATCACTGGTTATTATTACATGGCAGAGATTTGAATAAATAGCAGCACACACAGCTCAAAACCCAGATACTTACTCAGGGAAACAGGACAGACAGAAATAGGTAAGACTGATGGTAGGAGCCATGGCGTTAGGGACTGATTAAATTTGCAATTTATTAATATTTTAAAAAAAAGGGGAAGGAAGAATCATCTTGAGCCTGTGTGATCATAATAGAGAAACAGAATGAAGCAAGAAAAGTACAGTGAAGGATTAAAGGAAGACACATGAGGAAAACTAGTGATAGCAAAGTATCAGAGCAGCAGACAAAAAGAGGCCAACCAGAGTAAGTAGGGATAGAAAATGTGTATTTTGCTTATTAGGTGCTATTTAGTACGACTTGTCATTTCTTCATAGAGTAATTTGGAGGAATCAAGTGGTCTTCAGTTGTGGGTTGTTTTTTGTCTTCTAAAAGACCAGAGAGCAGCTGTAGAACCCTGAAAAAGACTACATATGACTGCAGTAGGTGCAATTAAATGTGTCGACGATGTGCTGTGAAATAGTCAGTGCAAGGACTTCAGAGAAAAATGTTCTCATTCTTTGAAATGGTGGATGTGTGGTGTAGATGGTCTGTGAGGAATTGCATTCCCAGGCAGGGGGGTCCTAACATTTAAAAGATGAAAAAATTGTTCTTCTCTTCCAATTTGGTGTATATGTATTCCCAGAAAGGAGTTGCATAATTTTCTTTTTATTTTTTGTTATTCTTTCTCTGTCTTTTCATTACTCTGTTCTTCCTAAACTTAGGACGTTTTCGAGAGTCATACCAGTGATCCTCTCTGAAAGTGGAACCGGGCCTTAAATGTGCTGTGTTGTTAAATCTACCAAATATTTATGATATTAACATCATTTTCACACTTTAATAAACTTGTTGGTTATTTGTGGATGTATGTGTACATACTCGTAAGCAGAAAAATAGTGTTATTATGTATGAGTACATTTTCACCTTCTCTTTGGCTGTAACAAGCAGCAGCAAATTCTGATCTCTCACCTGTTTCTTGGCTGTCAAAACTTTCCACTTTTGCTGTTTCCCAGATTCCTTCCTAAGTACTGCAAATGCTGAAGGATGAGTGACAGCTGTCAAAATTTACTGTTCACTGTGTACGAAGGGAAGCAATGATAGAAAATGCTCATCAGAGGAAGACACCTGCCATAAATTGGGACTTCCTTCACCAAGGACACAAACCGTAAAGAGAGGAATTTCTGTCAGGAAAGTGTTTGCCCCCCCTCCTCTAATTTCCTGGAAGCAGTTCCTTTATTTTGGAGAACAAGATGATAGGACAGTGGTGGTATTATGTTGCCAGCAGTAAATGCTGACTAAGAGACTAAGATGTTGCATCACAGTTCTGGGCTTATTTTTTAAGGTGTTCCCTCTTTTGGCACTGGAATTTCACCTCATAGATCTTGATTTTTGCAATCCAGAATAAATGTAAAGCAGGCTGGAAGACGAGCCAAGCTAAGAGTTGTTTCAATTCTTACATGATAAAGCTTGCAAATCATAGATCTCTTAGGGTAAAAAAAAAAAAAAAAAAAAAAAAAACTTGAAAAATTTTTTTAAAAAATGGTTTTTTT
>VXBO01004821.1:23851-37961 GCA_013400135.1 Rhinoptilus africanus
GAGGCTATCGGTAATAGACTTATTCAAAGCATCAGCAGCAACGTCCTTTTGGTGAGTTGAGCGAAGAGGAGGCTATCAGAATTTAAGTGCATTTCCAAAGCAACTCTGAGAGATCACAAGTCTTATGTGGTGAGGTGTGGCACTTTCATGACCATCAGGCTCTGTATGAGTGCATTGTCTGGCCCCAAAGAAATAGTAAGAGCCAGAGTCCAATGTGCAGCAGATTTAAACTGGGACAGCTTCTGATTCAGAGCAACTACTGAGCAGACTTTTGTGCTCTAAAAGCTTATTAAGTGCGTGGTTAGCTTCAAACACAACGATGTTTTGTTGAATGTAATTAGACTATTACCATGGTTAAATTAGTACACTTGTTTAGTTTTTTCAGATCAAAGCCTAAAAGTAAGTCTGATAAGAGCCTTTGCCTTGAATATTTTCTGATTAAAATATCTGTAGCAATCTCTTAGCTCAGGGATACATAACATTAATTTTAACACATTTCTCAAATATGCTAACTGGAAAAGAGCAATTTGGCTTCTGCATTTTCAAAACTACACATATTGTTTTATTCATTAATCTTATTGAAGCTTCTCAAGGTGCAGGTTGCAATTCAAAAAGTCTCACCTTTCCTGTAGGCTGTGGGAACATACAGGTTTTGTGACCTTCCTATCAGCAGGGATTCACCTTTGAAAAAACTATTCAGCTGAGGAGCAGGTCTAGAGGATACTGACCCTTTTAGTTTAGCACATTGCGTTTTCAAGTAGGACATGACTAAGTAGCTGTGAGATCTTGGATGCCGCTAACTGGTGGCAATTAAAACATTTCATTTTTTGAATGACGCTTAAGCATGCTAACAGTAAAAATTAGTCTGTGCAAAAATCAAAGCTATTGAATAGATGCATCTTGAGATGTAGGGATGGACTAAGATAATCCAACAAAATCAATCCCAAGCATTTTCTACTATTTAACATCTTAGTACAGATAATAATGATGGGGGCCTTATTTGTAGCATAGATTCTTTAACACTGCCCGTGGTGGTGGAGAGTGAGTTGATATTTTTCGTTTGTTCACTTGTGATTCAAATGTAAGCATGGGAAAGGGAATGAGCCTTCCTAATTTAGCTGTATGTGGCCAATCCCTTATAAACAAATACTAGTCAGACCCTTTTATTTTTCCATGCATTTTCAGAGCCAGAACAAACCCTTTTCCTCCAGCATTCTTGAGAGACTGTTATAGGATGAGCTGTGACTTACTGTTGTTTAAAAAAACACAAAGTAAACAAAACAACATTTACTCACAAAGAGGCACAATATTTGTGATGTTTAATCTTGTTTTTTCAACAGAGATAAGAAACAGCCTGAAGGCATCAGGAAACTGTAATTTTACACTCATAGTATAATTAATTAATTTTGTTAAAATATGTTTACAATTCCCTTCCTCTGAGGACTAGCCATGGCAAGGGTACAGACAGGGGTTTCATTTTTCCCTTACCAGAGGATGTTTGTTCTGAACCATCTGAGTTGTGTGCGACCACAAATTTCTGTGGAACCCTTTTTTTTAATCAGTTCAGATAGTAAATTTCCAAATATTTTCAATATGGAATTTTAAATGCTGGTAGTCATACAGATAGGGTTGTAAGAAAGGAAAGGCAGATTCTTCCCCCACAGGTCTAAGAGCAAATCCTCAAATAAGGCCTGGAAAGTAAACTCCAGATCTCCTGCCTGGCATTGCTCTCCTCATTGCATATGATAAATAACAGGGGTTTGACTTAAAATTCTTGAAATACCTTGGAAAATCATAGAATGGTTTGGGTTGGAAGGGACCTTAAAGATCATCTAGTCCAACCCCCCTGCCATGGGCAGGGACACTGAGATAAGGAGTTAAGATGGTAGATGTGTAACCTGTAAGTCATAAGTGATTAACCTTAGACAATAGCAATAGAAAACTAGAGCCCCTAAAGCAAGGACTGAAGGAACAGAAACCAGGTGGGACCAGACCCACGGTATGGCAGAGTTCCAGCAAGTCTGGCCGGGATCCAAAGATGGACTGACCATGCCAAGAGAAGAGGTCAAAGAGAGGTGACGAAGAGGAAGACTCCTTACTTCATCATTAAGACCCCCGATGACCACCAACAGAGGGCACTGCGCAGACTCGCAGGGGCGGGAAGCTAATTTTAATACGAAGCGGAGCAGTTCATGCATATGTACAGGCATTGTACAACACGCATTAAATATGTATGAGGTAGAAGCATAAAGGTGGAGCATTGTCATGAACCCGGCGCGCACGATTTTTGGCGGGGCTACCCCCTCGTGCTGCCCGGCGCTGAATAAACATACCTACTTTTCAACCTTGTCGGTTGTGGAGTTTCATTCCGCACGTCAACACCTCCCACTAGATCAGGCTGCTCAAAGCCTCATCCAGCCTGATCTTGAACACTTCCAGGGATGGGGCATCCACAGCCTCCCAGGCAAACATGTTAGAACATGTTTACAAAATGTTAGAACATGTTCCATGTTAGAAAATGTTTAGATTTGATTTAAGGAACAGAGAGAGATTATTTTTTTTTTAGTATCCATTGATATTTTTGGTTTGTACAAATGATTTAGGACTTGACAGCTTTGTCTGACTTGGATTCCTTTAAAATGACTTCCTTTTTTGTGAAAATGCTATTTTTAGAGAGCCTACTTTCCCCAATAAGCAAGTGATGAGGCTACCTCCTCTGGTACCCAGCTCAACTCAAATATTTGTGTTGCTAGATTTCTCACAGCTAGCATATAGACATATTACTTATATTGACAAGTCTTGGTCAGGTTGTTTTCTTTACAACTTTGCAGTGCAAAATTTCTGGTAGAATTTGCTTCTTCACCTTACAGAAATAAGTTTCTGGACTAGGAAAACTGCTTCCTTTCCAGCTTACTGATAACATACTTCCACAGCAAATACAAATCAATGTATCTGAGACCTGTAAGAATGTAATTTAAAAAAAAAAAAAGAGTAAATCTTTTCTATGTGTAGGTGTCCATAAAGTTTGTGGATTATTTTTTTTTTTTCAATAAATACACTTACAACTTGATTTACATGGCAAAATATAATTGTTCTTTTAGGGTATCTGTTTCAATAGTTTCAGTTTCTAAGTATTTAATTTCAGCTGAAAGTCTTTTTAACAGGAGACCATAATACCCATAACAGAATAGCATACCAGCTACTACATCATAGAATGGAGTTTGATAAAATGTCTGGAGCTAAAACTTGGGGACACTCTTGCGTATGTATAGGGTTATACATGGATCTAACCAAGCAGTCCATGAAACAACCTGAGCCTAAATCTATAAAGCAAAATGCCTTTTTTTTTTTTTTTTGACTAGTCATTATTGGAACATATAATTACGTAGAGAAGTTTGCTTAAAGATGTTTAATTCTATAAGATGTTTGGTATTGCTCTGTTGGAAGCAGTTGGCTTTATCACAGGAGAGAATAGCATGGACAAAGATGTTCACTTAACACCTTGCTGGTCTCTAAATGTGCCTGTCCTGAGCTCGGCAGTTGGGTCTTAGGCTGTTCCCAATTTGCAGGTTTGCTTTCTCCTCTTTTCAGCAATGCTGCTTTTCCGTGGTAGGAAAAAATGGTGTGTAGTCTTCCAACATCATGTCCGGTTCACTTTTCCTTAACTTCTCAGTTAATTGCTGGCCGCACTGGGAAGGAGTAGAGGGGAGGCAATAACAGAGTGCCTGGGAGGTGTGCGCAGGGAGGATGGGGAAACAACCTGAGCAGCACATGGGTACCAGCTGCAGGACAGCGCTTTTACTCCCAGTGGGCAAAGAGTTAGCAGGTCATCAGGTGTTATGGCCTTTGGAAAAGCCAGGGGTTTTTAAAGTGTATTTGTGGCAATGGTAATAAGCTTCTCTGGACCAACAGGCTTGAAATAATCAGCAAAGGTGACTTTTACATTGAGGGTTTTATTTATTTATTTATTATGTGTTAGTATTTTTCATATGTGTTTGGATAGGTTTTTTTTTTAGTACACCTAAATGTTAATACTGTAGGAAACAAAGCAGCTCATAGGGGACACCAAGACTGACTTACCCATTCCATTAATGCAAAACTTCTTCCCCATTTTTAAAAGTGCAGGAAGATGTTTACCTAGAGGTTAAGCACTCGGTTTGTTTTCTGAATTAAAAAAAAGAAAAAGTAAAGAAGTGGTATAAATAACATTATACCAGAGATCTTGGACTTCTTATGTGCTTGCAGCATAGTATACTAGACTATAGTCCCCAGTATTTTATGTTTTTTGAAGTATTGCATTTTCACAAAATATTCTTTATTGACAAAAAAAAAAGGTGATACAAGTTTAGATCTGTAAACTTAATGTAATTAAATAAAGAACATTACGCTCTTTTACATGAGGAGTAAACAATTGTTTGGACAAATAAAACAGGCTTGTTAATAGACAATTTTTTTAAAGCAAAATACCTTTTATGATGCTTATTTATGATACGTTCTTAAAAGATAGTTGATACTTTAGAAGACTGCGAGGTTAGCAGTGGAACATACAGCTGAATAGATCTGGGGTTTGCTGGTTCTTTGCATTGATATTTCTAATAGTTATGTTGATTTTTGGATAGTTTTAAGGAAAATATTCTTCCATAAGAGAGAAAAATCAAGATAATATTTGCTTGTCCTTCTGCTGTGCAAATGAGCCATTAAATCATCTGACACTTCTTTGTTTGACAAACAAGCAAATGTGCACAAACTAGCAGGTAGAATTAAGGATTAGAATGACACTAAAACAGTTTTAAAGGACCATTTCCAAACATTTCTGGAGTTGTAATACTAATGGCTGGTTGAGCAGAGAGAAGAGTTTGCTTCCAACAGGATGTCAAAATACTTGAGAGTTTCTTTATGAAACAGCTTTGAGTGCTCATGGGTATGGAAGTGTCAAGGCAATGTAATTAGAAAACAGTCTGGTGAAACCTGGTAGCTGTAGCATTATGCTGGCAGCTGCAGATGATGATAGAGTGTGCCTAGAGTGGACCAACTTTATAAATAACCGAGAAGTAAAGAAGAAAAGTGGCGATTTCCAGTGTGCAGCTAGTTGTGCGAAGGAAACAAAAATAACAGAGAAAAAATACAGAGAAAAGGAAGAGATACCAAATGATAGCAAGCAATTACAGTGATTAATGATGAGATGGAACTGGAGAAAGGCCATGTGTCCTGGTTTAGCCTCAGATGCTAATGAAGAACCATGTGTCCCCTCTCTCAAACTCCCCTCCATGGCTGTGGGGGGACAATCGTAAGAAAAAGGCAAAACTTGTGAGCTGAGACAAAGGCAGTTTAACAGAACAGCAAAGGGAACAGGAAAACAACAACAATAACACTGATAGAGGAAAACAACAAACACAATTACAGTACCACTGCTTACCAGCCAGATCCAAGGTGCCCCAGCCTGATCCAAATGGTGAGTTCCTGCCCCTCCTTTGGCCAGCTGTTGGCTATAGACTGGGCATGGCTCACACGGGATGGAATAACTGTGTCCCTGCCAGATCTTGGGGAGAATTAGCCCTATCTCTGCTGGAACCAGGACACCATGACAAAGGTTTGGCTATCACTGTCAGCATATTTGAGGTGGCAGTATCTGCTTTGTTCATTCAGGTTCTTGCATTGAGAAACTGGATAGATTTGGAGAATTTTTGCTCAGTCAGACTCCTCTCAGAGGTGCATGATGGGAGACAACAAGAGATGGGAAATTGAGATCAGGTATGAAGAACAATAAAAATTCTGAAGGTGGTCGAACACAGAAAGAGATTGACAGAGAGACTGTGGGATCTCCATCTTTGGAGATGCTCAAAACATGACCGAGCAACCTTAATCTACTTGGCTGTGCTTTAAGCAAGGCGCAGGATTAAATGTTCCTTCCATCCTCAGTTAATGTTAAGATTTCTTGTTCAGTCTGTAGGAAACTGGCTTTTAATTTCATCTTCTGATAAACCTGATGAGGTTCCTCAAGGAGGGAGCCACATCACTGTCATATCCTGCTCATGACTTTTCAGGACTACTGGGTACCTGTGGCTCACCTTGTCCCAGATGATGGATGGCTGTCAGGAGTGGTGTCTCCATTGACTTTCTCTGGGGATCTCTCAGTCTGTCAAAAGTCTGAAATACAGTGCTTGTTTCAGCTGTGAGTAGTAAATAAACCAAATGCAACTACTGAATCTGCTTACGATTTCTTTTTAGGGATTCACAAGCTGAGTCATGCAATTCATAGACAGTGACCAAATTTGTAATTAAGAAAGGTGATGGACTCAGAACTTGTCCAAAAATAATTCATACTTAGCTCTTCCTCTCCACAAATCACGTGTGTTATCAGCAGTATTTCATTGACTACACTCTTTCATATTAAAAATTGCTGAAATATATAATCTTAATTTTGGAAAGACTTTTAAAAGGTACTCAGGAGCACTACTGATAGGAGAAATGATTTGCTGTCGTTAGAACAACATTATGCAGAGGCAAGAAAAACTCAAGCTGTGCATTTTCTAAAGGCATTGTGTGCCGCAGTCCTGCATCACTGGAGATGTAGATTGTTGCAAAGAGGGAAAATTAAAGAACAAGCCATAAGGCTTATCCTTTTCAGCCCACTGGGCTCTTGCATTGTGGGATGGACAGTGTATACTTCCATTGTTTGAGTACTTCCAGGAAATTGGTCAGGTATTTTGCATCTTTTTAATACAGTGAGTATGGTGTGCTTATGGGTTGATCTTGTTTGTGTTTTATATATTTATATACTTAGATTATATTATTTTTATATATTGCATTAGAATGTGTATTCTATATATTAAGACCTATTGTTTAATGTAATGGCGTGGCATCATACTAATTTCTTCTATTTTGTGATGTATGTAGAACAAATATGATTCTGAGAGAAGGCAGTGCCAAATCTCTTTATGACTGGCTGAATCTCACTTTTCTGCAAGAGGGAGCTATTTAACACAGACAGACAGCTTCCAATTAATTGAACAGGACTAAGTGGATGACCAGTCTTGGAGAGAAGTCCCCACAGGGCAAATCCGTGTGTGTGAAGGCCGTATATGTTCTCCTCCATCCCCATCACAGATAGCAGAAATTTTGAGCTTGCTTTGAAGTGCTCTGGATGCTGCAGGCCAGGTAGTGGCTAAGGCTAACCATGTTGTAGTCAAGTGATAAATGTTGGATTTGTTTTCCAGTCAGTTAGTAGAGTAACTGGAGCCATATATAATTGCCTTCTAAAAAAATCTGTCAGAATTTTGATGCATAGTAAATGTGAAAGCTACAATATGTAATAAATTATCAAATAGCTGAAGTTCATTGTCTCTTTGAAGACTACAGGGCGGGTAGAGGAAATTACACTTGTATTTTACACTTGCCAAATTGAATTACAGCAACAAATATGTGTAATTACAATTCAGAGACCATGATTTATTCTCAGAGTTAGGTAATTAGAAGCAGGACTATGCTTGAAGGCTCAAACTGGATTCTTAGAAAGAGTCCTTTATGTGAATATGACCCATACAGAAATCAGTGTTTTCATCTCTTCTCTTTTAAGAATTTTGAATCATAATGCAGTGACTCATCCATTATTTCCCCATCTCTTCATCAGCAAGATGCACAAGAAATTGTTCCTTTGATTGTTTCCCTGCAGATGTGCAATCTTTACCACTTCTTCTGTTTTCAACAGGCATCCATAAATCTGATTGGCATTAATGAATTTGACATGTGTGCATCAAGAGGAAAAAAATGGACCTTTTGCCTCTTAAAGTGTTTAACTGCAGAAAAAATGAAGAAAAAGCTTTTTGTGAATTACAGGTTACTAAGTCAGTGGCTTCTATCCCATTTTCACAGTAGCTAACATATTTCCCTAGTTCTCTCTCCCCCGTCAAGGTTCCTTGTACAAACTATAAATGCTGTCCCCTTGCAGCGCCCTAAACCTGCCGCATGCCCCCAGTACATCTCACCAGTCACAGCTGATATGAAAAAAGGCTCCAAGGAGCTCATTGCAGTATAAATACAATAAAACCATATGGTCTATCAGAACCATATCACTTCAGAGATTTAGAAATAGTATGTTTATTAGCTGTAATCACTCCAAAATTTCATTTAAATGAATAGCTGCAAGTACTCAATATAGTTATATTTCCATACAAATCTTTTTTGCAGTTTGGTTCAGAATAGAAGGCATAATCATTCACATCAAAAAAGGAACAGTAAAAGGCTCTCGACAAGTCGACCCCTGTGTCTGCAGCTATCAAGTAGGATCCTGACTAGACTCTCATGGAGGTATAGATTGTGACTTACTTCATGTAAGATGACTAATGTGCACATCTGTATAGGATGCTCTGTGCTTTAAAATAACTATTGTTGCACTTCTCTGCCATGAAGCATTTCCTGATTATTGTTTTGCAACTGTTATTATTTTGCAACTGTGTTCCCTCTGTGTTATTTAAAGTTAAGAAGCCCATTTTATTGTGGGTAATTACTGTCCCTCCTTGATGGTTGCATCGTTTAGATATTTCTAAGCTGTAACAATTCTCATTACTTGCATCTTTTTCTAAGCTTGGTACACTTAGCTGTTTTCCTCTTTCTTCATACATCAATTCCTCTAGTCTTGATTATGCTGTGGGTTTTTTTTTTTTCTGAACTTGCTCCAGCATTTTGACATAAATCTATCAAAATGGTTCCCAGTAGTCCATAGAAAAGGTAAAATTTGAAGAATTCCATGGGTGTTGCTCGTGGTTCCTTGATATATATACACCTGGGGTGGTTTGGCAGTCTGTATTTATAGTGGCATGTGCTTATTCTATACATATTCTCACCAACATCATTGGGGACCGCTCCCTTCATCCTATTCTTATTACTTCCCCAATTCCCTCCTCCACTTCTCAAAGTCCTTGCCGCAAATATAGTGTTTGGCTATGGGTACAGTAGAGTTTTTAGTTTTCCAGAGTTTTTAGTTGTGCTATGACTTCCCCATTTCTTTCATGTATCAGACATAATTTTCAACTTCTCAGGAAGGTGCTTTGATAAATTCTGAATTACAACACTTGTAAGATATACTTGTTTGTATTTTGTAAGAATAATGTGATCCTTGCCATAAGCTGACAGACTTACTTCCTTCTGCATTATTAATTGCTCAAACTTGTATATGTGTGCATATATATTTGTTCTTTCCCTGGTGAAAGAACAGAAATAAATATATTTTTTTTTCTACACAGTTTTGTTTCTGACCTCTTTGTCTTTTAATCTTTGCCATATTTTCCCCTCCATGTGTTTCTCCCCCTCACAATCTGTGGAAAATCTGCCTAGCTTGGATAGCACTGATTCATTTTGGTGTGGTCCTGCTCTGTGCAAACTTCACCTCAGTGGGTATGACCATTTTCTGTCATGGCTCTTTGACCTCCCAGTCCACTTACCTGACTCTCCTTACATGTTTTTTTCCAGTTAGTGGAATAATCTGAATCTGCTGAGGCTTTTTTTTTAAAACAACGTTGTCAAATTCGTTCCTTTTACTTCAGATATTTGGAAATACCGGTGTTATGCTGAACTTAGATCTTACTGTTGATTTTTAAGCAGTTGTACAATTTAATTTTCTCAGTTTTACCATGCTGATTAGCTTGGCATTCTCATCACTTACCATCTACCACGACTTCAGGTTCTTCCATCGTGTTTTCATAAATGGAATTTTTAAAGTGGCAGACATAAATTGAATGAAGTTGAGCTTCACAGAAGACACATGCTAGTCACCAATACCCTTGAGTTAATTTTTACTTGTAATGAAACATGAGAGCCGTCAACATGTGCGTTTATTTAATCTGATGAAGCATACTGCTTTTGCAAAATTCATGTGATGCTGTATACAGCCAGACTGCAGAATTGAAAGAAAAAGAAAGACCTGTTATTGTCAACATTTTCATAGCAGAATTAGCTCTTACATCTATCTGTTCTCTTTCATCCTTCATCACTGCAGATGGGTATAGGACCTAACTTGCTCAGATTTCATGTTATTTTGCTCTCTGTCAACCATGATGTTTTCTTATGTCCCCTCCTTTTCTGTGCTGGGGAATGGGGTTCCTGGAGCATAGCACCAACCTGCCAGCTGGGATGGCATGGCTGCCTTGGTCTCATTCCGGTTAGAGTGCTGACCTTGGCAATGAAAGGAAGGAAAGAAAATATAAACTTTCCAAATACAATACTGGCAAGTTAATATGCATACTTGAACACTTAAAAACATGAAATAAAATCCCAGGATGCCAGGATTGTCTGGTGAGCAATCGTTTTCATGGCAACGCTCTGGATTTGAGAAATACTTAAAGAAAATAAACAAATTTAAGTGATTGCTTTCCTTGACATAGCCCAACGCTGCTTTTTTTTTTTTGTAAGCATACAGAAAACTTTAGTATTTTACATTTCTTGCTGCATTTTCCTGTTTCCCTGTTCCATTTCATTTATATCCATCATTTGGAGGGACGGGGGCTGCATGCGACTACGTTACTTGTAGTTGAAAAGATTTGCTAAATGCAATTCTATGTTACAGTCTTTGTACTTTTTTAATGTCTGTCTGTCCCAGGCTCCTGCTTTTCTTTTCTTGCTCACATGCTTTTTTGGGTATTTTATTTCCTTTCTGCCTATACCTCCCTAATGCTGCTTGCTTTCTTTTTTGTATTATTTGAGCTTTGTTCCATTTCGTATCCCAAATGTGTACAAGTTATTTCTCAAAACCAGATGCCATTTTAGAGCTGAATTAACTGCCTTTGGTCAATCAGAAAATGAGAATTCAAGCTCTGGTTGAATTCTAGTTTGGTTTGACTTTCTTTTTCATTAGAAGCAAGAAAGCATTTTTGATTATGTTGTAAGAATAAGGTCTCTAATATAGTCTTAATTGCTTTGTTCATTAATTTGTTATATCTGATACAGATTTAATGGTATCGTGGCAGCTGTCATTTAGCTGTTTGGAAAAATACCATGATTTTTGTATTCAGATACTGCAAATGAGAGAAGGGTAAAACTGGTATATGCTACTCTATTTTGCTGCCTGTAATACTCCACATTTGTTCTTGTGAGCAGTTACAAGTGAGAAAAGTCTTCGTAAAGCCCAACTAGACAGAACTCAGAAGTTTGTGTTTCTAAATGAATGCATGGTTATTATTATTATTTCTTTGCAAAAACCCAACTGGGACACCAGTATGAGTGTGTGTGCTCACCGTTCCTTTCACAATATGAACAGTGTGGTGAAGGATGTATTTTGGTAATGTTGACTCAGCAAGGTGTGATCACATGAAAACGAAGAGATCTCTTGTAAAATTTTCTTGGATTTTTCTTGAACAAGGAGATAATGGCAAAACTGAAATCTGTTATTTTAAACTGCCTGTCGTGATGGTGAACACTTAATCTGATATGAATTTGCCTTCAGGTCTGTGAGATAAAGACCTGAGCTGTTGTTCATGACAAAAAGATGTAAAAAAGTAATGAAAAAGTTACTTTTATAGAAATGAAGGATGGGAGAGGAAGTGGAGGAGTGCTTGACTGGTAACAAAGCATATGGATTGCTTCAGTATAGTGTTGCTACAAATGCTGAGGTGGGTTCAGCTGCTGGCAGTTGGAAGAGGGCAGCGCTCATACTGTCAGAAAGATGGCCTTTCCAGGGAAGTCTGTGACTCTCTGGCCATTTCTTGAGCAGATCTCAAAGACCTGTGGCAGCATGTAGCTTTGCTCAGGTATGTAATGAGCTACGTTGGGAATTGCTCCTTCTGTTGCACTTGTGAGCAACATGTCAGAAGGTCAAGGAGATATTAGAAAAGTGTATACTGAAAATATAATAGTGCTGAAACTTTGTGTTTTCTGAAAGGCATAGAGGAATGTTTAAAAAAAGATTGTGAAATGTTTGACTCCTCCTGTCAATACTCATTGAAAGTTTCTTGACCAGTTTCCCTTCTTCTACCAGCTCATCTCCCACAAGAACAGTCTCTCCAGATTACAGTAATTACAGATTACAGTAATTACAGATTACAATATTCTAATAAACATATACATGGTATTTCAATGGTACCTCTGCATACACACGCATGGGCTTGCTGGTCTATGTGTGTGCATGAAAGAAGGTCAGCTGTAAGGAATTAGGCACCTATATGCGCAGTTCATCAACTGATGTTTGGAGTATGTAGAAAAGCTAAATGGCTGGAAAGCACCTATCTTGTTCAAAAAAAACCACTTAACAAGACATTCAGCAAGGAGGTAACATCTTTAAATACATTTAGTGCCACTCAAAGCCTGAAAAAGCAATTTTTTGAAATATTTAAAGACCATCATCTTTTAGAGGAAATCTGAGTAGTTCTTCTGCAATGAAGTTACTAGCTTTTAATGTTATAATTGCTCAACTGATAGGAAAAACTTATCCCAATTATCTTATACTCAGATCCACTTACTACCTGGAAATATAGGCTGTACTGAAATAGGTTAATTGTTTAAAGGTGTCAGATATTGGAAGAGAACTAGCTTCATTACACCATAAATAAGCATGTTAGAATTATATTTTAATATGTTCCAATCGCTGGGCAGGCAGGGATTGTGAGCCTTTCTAGCACTTTAACATAGCATTCATGATGCTCTTCGTGTGAACAAAAGGGATTTCTTTTTGAGATTCCTGCTTATGTAGTGTATGTTTTACTTGCTTAAACCTTATTTTAAATGTTAGTGTTCATTTTTATATTTAATTTCCTAATGTGTGCTATAAATTTTCTATTTCATCTAAAGTTGCCTGCATTTCAGAGGTAAATGAAATTAATCCCATGGTAAGCTCATACACACGCTCACTCCTCTAGCTGTCATACTGTTGGTTTTAGTCTCTGAAACATTCATTTTTCATCAGACTTGCTTTGTTTTATGTGTTGAGACCAGGACATGTACCACTGGTTCCCGTCTCATTCTTCCTGAAGGAAAGTGTCCATCTCGCTCATTTTCAGTGTTTGTAACAATATATTACAAGTTGACAGCTTTTCAAATAAGGTCATGTCTTGCTGTTCACTAATAAAATACACACTAAATGAGATATCTTGCATGTTCTGCTTTTACTGGATGCTGTTAACTGAATCGCATAGTTATTCTGATGTTAGTGGTTTTGCTATATATATATATGCCTTTGGATACTTCATGTATATCTAACCTGTTGAATAGCTTGAATATAGCTGATGTTTTTATCTGTTTCCACATGGCCTTGCCTGGTCCTGTCAATGAGTGGGAATCACAAGAGAGCTACTTATGCCTCCTATAGCAATAATTGGAAAATGTTTAAGTCAGTCATGGGGCCGTAGGAATCATCGCATTACCTTGGCTTGGAAATGTTACCCGGTCTTATCTGAGCAAGCTTTTAGCCTGGAAAAAAAGTAAATTGATCAAACTTATCTTTCTTTCCACCTAGGCTAAGCTAATTTGTATTGCTGAACATTGCTTACAGTTGAGGGCACGAATGAGGACAGCTGATGTGTGCAACCTTTTGAGAAGTTAGGGTTGCCCATTTCAGCTGTAAGAGCTGCAATGAGGTCCTGTCAAATTAATTTTGTCTGTGCTTGCATTATAATTAATTTCTGAGAGATACTGTAGTTTAGAAGTGAATTGCCTTTCACCCTTTACCACGCATTGGTGTGATTTGCACGTTGGTACTGAGACAGATGAACTAGATTGCTTTTGGAGAAAATAAAACTTTACTCTGTGAATCTACCAAAATATGTGTTAAGACAACAGTGGGGGTCCAAACTAGTGACTGGCCTTCAGATAGCTTTGAAACACGTGTTGGGTCTAGGTAACTGGAATAGATCTGAAAGCCCATAATATTTTTATTAAGTTAATTAGTGTTTGCTGTTGGGTTTTCTTTTTCTCCTGCAGAATATTCACATCCTTTGAAATTAATTGGCCCTCTTGTCATTAAAATCAGTGGGAGGTATCATTTCAGTAAACATCTAAGCAAGAGAAGTGCAAGCTCGTACTGAGTGTCTGAGGGCAGAATCAGTGCCATGTCCATCCATCTGTGCCCCCCTAAAGTTGTGTCTTTCTATCTTAATTGGGATTAATAGGGCTCTGGAAGGCAAAG
>VXBO01004822.1:23729-40512 GCA_013400135.1 Rhinoptilus africanus
AAGATAGGTGGTATCTTCTCTTGCTTTTGAAGTTTTGTCACTGAGAAGAAAATAATTTATACATTATAAAATGGGAGAATAACTATCGCTCTTAAGTAATGTTAGTCAGTAGTTAGTATACTACATTACAACTAGAATACAGAATTAGTTAGGTAGAGGTTAATTTACAATTCAGAAACCCTGTAATTAATTAATTAATTAATTAATTTTATTTATTTACTTATGTAAAGTATTGCTTACTTTTCCTTTGCGTATAAATATCTTGATTTTATTTCTCTCATTTTCATCATCTCTTCTGCCCATTCAACAATCCTTTATTGGAAAGTGAGCCAAAATACTTAGGACCAGACATATACTACCTTATATTTAACCAATCTTGCTGCATATATTGTTCCTACTTTTGCTGCTCTCTTTTTTATTTATGTGACTGAAGAGCTTTTTTGTTATTTGTTTTAATATACTTTGAAAGGCCTAACTCAGCTTGGCTGTTGGCAATTCTTACATTATTTCTACACTTTGTGACCTCTAAGGTGTACCTTTATTTGCTGATCAATCTTTTTTTCCCTCGATTTCTCGTAGGCTTTATGCTTACTCTTAATGTCCTTTTCGAGGTGGCTATACATCCAAATACATTTGGAAACCTTTCCTGAAAGTTTTGTTCTCACTTGCTTGATGTGCAAGTTTCAGATAACTTTTCACTGCTGACTTAAAGAGTTTGGAGGAATCTGTCACACTGCAAGCCCCTGAACTCTTTGCTTCCATTGACTTCACTTGCTTGTTCGTGTAATTTGTCAAAGTTCTCCTTTTTGAAATTGAGTAACCCAGCTGAAGACCTGCTTTTGCTTATTTTCCATTTCATTCATATTCATTCAATTTATGACTGCTGACTTCAAGGGTATTTCAATATTATTATTATTTTCAGTAAGTACACGGGATTAGAGCAGTGTTTGGCAGCCTAGTTGAAGCAGGAGCAGTAATTCCAGCTGGGCATCTGGAAATCAATGTCATGTCCCTTGTGCATGTGGAGATCAACACTACTTCATATGTTTGTCAAACGTTTGTATTTGTGGAAATCATTGAAATTACTGTGCAAATGCCACAAAGTCTTGGCATGTAGGTGGTATCTATGTGTTTATGATGATGCTGGTTGATTATAAACAGACACAGAGAATGATACGATCTGGATACAGAGGATGATATGGATCTTCCATTCATGATTTGCAGTCACATTATACATGTACGTATTCAACACAGTAAGAATAAATGGGGTTTAATGCAAAGTTACATAGGGTAGATGCGCAAGAATTCAGAGGGTTTATAGTCCCTGACTCTACACTACATTACATATATGTATATTTCTCTGCCTTATCTTTTTTGTTCAGGGCTTTCTATGGTTATGTTGACCTTGTATGGTATAACATTAGAGGTACGTTGTGAAGAGGGAAGGACTGTAACTTGATGCGCTGTGATCTGTTACGGTCTTGAGACTGTGTGTCCACATTTTGGTTGTGCTGTCAACGAAGCCTGTGCCAGCTGCCGATCATGCACGCTGCACATATATGCAGAGCTCACTTTAGAAGGACCTCAGAAGTGCTGGGCTTCAGACGGTGTCCTGCTAAGTGACTTTGGTTGCATTGAGAGGGAAGCAATCTTGCCTACCCCAGCTGGGCACTAGAGTTTGGTTCCGTAAGCTCCCAGTATAAATGCAAGGCAAATCCACATGAAAAAGAATCTCTGCACCAAATCATTAATGTAGTCATACTCTGTGAGTTTGCCTTCCTAATCAAATTCTTCGGTAAGATGGGACTCATCTAGCTGCTAATGTTTTCATTGTATATATACACAGCTGAGACAAACATCTGAAATTCTTGATATAGTCTGTGGACTTATTTTTTCATCTTACTTATATCCTCAGCTTCGTGCTATGCTAATGTCCACTTACATCTCTATGTCTAAGAAATATTCTAACTTTATTAAATTAACTATTTGAACTATTTGAACATAACTCGTGCCCTGAAACTTCTGCAGCAAGTCATTTTCACAGTCACTTTTGCTATAGTTGTGTCCATTGCTATTTCAGACACCATTACCAGTTTTTCTTTGTTTTCCATGCTTTTAAAGGCAGAAGAATGTCAACACACAGAATTCCCCCTTTTAAGCTTATGGTTCAACTGCCCATAAGCTGATTGAGAAGCTGGGCTCACCTTGCAGTTGCAATACTGCTGTCTACTGACTGCATGCTGCCTCAGAGCTTTGCAAGCCGAAACTCCAAAGCAGCTAGACTGCCTTATCACACACAAAAAGGAACACTCACTTACCTGCAAGGCAAAAAGGATTTATTATTTTGCCACCAAGGAATAGGTTGGAGGTTTAATGTTTGGTTCACAAACCAAGAGCAGTTTGTTGAAGAAGCCTGTGCAACATTAGGTCTCTCACTATGTCACCTTGCATACTGTTAACTTTTTCTATTTTTATGGCAATAAGTCAGACCACAAGTGAACTTCTGCCACCTTTAGGAAATTGGAATGAAGGGGCCTTCCAAATTGCACTTTTTTTCTCTCACTACTTATCATTTCTTTTTAAACCTTGTTCAGCTGGAAAACCTTTGCAGGGATTTGAGAATAAAATTGTATATCATAGAAATCAGCCTTTAAGTATGGAGCTTTATTTGGGTGCTGTCTGCAAGTTCTTACTGCTTTACCTGCCCAGGGAAAGGAAGCAAAACAATTTTAATTGATCCCAAAGCAATCAAGGGATCAATCAACCACTGACACAACAGAGAAGGTGTTGTAACACTGGTGGTTTAACAGGCCTCCCCTAAAGTAATTGTATCTGTCAGAAGAGAGGCATTAGTCTAAAAAGCAATAAATTCTCTTATCCCAACAAATGGTAGAGGGAGGGGGAAGCACGGGGCACTGGGAGTTTGACAAAAAATGCAAAGTGAAATTGGAAGACTAGAACTAATAAAAAAGTGAATAATCAAAAAAAGATAATTAATTATACTAAAATTAATATATCGGTAGCATTTTTAATTTTAAGAGCTCATCTATCCATTGACATCTTTGCAAAAATGCATGCATTAAAGGAATATGGAAAATTCCCTTGGGTGGGACAAAATAAAATTCCCATTTTTTTCAGGTCACACTTAGCTTCATGCAACATCACATCTTCATAAACATTTTAACTTCATTGACACAGTATGGATATTTAACACTGAATCAACACAGAACTGAACCTTCTCTTTCCTTTTCTGATTCCTTCCCAGCCATTGTGCTCCTTTTATGTGTGTTTGTGTTTTCCTTTGCTTTTCACCTGACTCTGAGATCTACTGTACTGCACAGTTATCAGCATGATGAGAGGAGACAACCTGTCTAGCTCTACCCAGTCTTAAAAAGACTGGTAAAGAAAAGGGGCCTGACTAGGTAAGCCAGATGACATCCCAGACCTGGGAAGTGAGCCAGGGTCCAGAGCAACATCTGCTGTGGCCAGGCTGCCAGCCCGAAGCATCCATCCGTGACTGACCAGTCGCCTTGGATCCTGAGAACATCAACAAGCGCCTCATTTCCCCTACCTTTACCATCCCCTTGTTTTTCCCCACTGCTGTCTAGTGTTTTGACAAAGGCAAGGGAAATGACCATAGTTCGCAACTCAAAATTAAATGTGAAAACCAGTCCTTTCCTCCTCATTGAGAAAGAGTACTTGATAAGAGATTGTAACGCCGTCCTTTATTCTAAATAAAGGAATCTGTCACATTTTGAGTGTGTACGTTTTTCATATCCACTCAGTTTTGGTACAAGATATTTTTTCATTCTTTGCATGTTTGTGGTTAGTTCATGCGATTCAGGGACAGATGTAGCATGGATTGAAATAGGGACGTTATCTTAATGTGTCTTTGAATACAGTGTTGCACGATAGGGGTACCATCTGCTATACTAAGCAGAACCAGTACAGGAGATCTAAAGCCCATTTTCCAACTGGTAAATAAACACTTGCTACTCAGACTGTATCTAAAAATGGAGATGAATTTTTTAACATATTTTCCATCAGCTGAAATCCAAGTCATGCTTGACTGTTTCTGTGACAGAAGCATCTTAAGATATTTTTCTGTCTTGGGCTAATTTATTCTGTCTAAACTAGAAATATATAAGAAGCCATCGTAAACTTCTCTGTCACTTGTTCTCATGACAAAAAAATGCATAAACTGGATTTTATTCCTGGGGGAACGTGTGCAGAGAATATGTGGGAGGGAAAAAAGGAAGATGGGATGTGAGCAGAGGTGGAATAACTTAGTTGTGACTTTGATCCACTGAGGATTTCTCTATAAAGCAACAGATTTGTTTTGGAGTCCTGCTTCTCACATGCACATTTTATTTAGGCTTGTACTCTTGCTGGGAACACACCTGCTTGTGCACTGTCCCCCTCCCTGTCCATTTTTTTGTGAGGAGGAAGATAAGTCATGGTTGAAGCCACACCACTCTTCAGTGTGGACAACCAAGGGAATGGGACTGTGGGACAAACCACAAAGAGTGCTTGTACCATCACGAGGATTCAGCCCTACTGTTTGATCAGGCTGCCGGGCAAGACAAGAAAGACCAGGGAGGGAGAACTGTCGCTTAAATATAATCTCAGTCAAGAGGCACCTTGTGGAGAGCCCAGGCAAGATGTGGATCCATTCCTGATAGTATTTGAAAGCTTGATCCAAGATGTCCTGAAGCCAATATAAATACCGAAATTGTTTTCAGGGGGTGCTTGAAGCAGCATGAACTCGCCACACTGAAATAAATGGGATTGAATCAGTTACAGGAATTTGAGGGGGGAGAGGAGGGACTCCTAAGGGCCTGAAAAGTATTAAGAATAATCAAAAAGAAGGGGACAGGAGGGCAGAAGCTGGGTGGCAGATGTTTGCTTGCTCTGAAGAATAAAAGTAGCAATCACAAAAATCGATAGTGAGCCTTATTAAAGGTGAGATAGGTGCTTTCACTCTGAGATTTTGTTTGGCTGTATTAGACTCAGATACCGCACAGGTCAGGTACCTCAGACCTGGCATCTCTAGAGATCCCATTCTTGTATCACAAAGCATTCCCTCCAGAAATCTGCCACTTTCAAATCTGCCATTTTCAAATGTACTAAGTTTGTGGGGTTCTGAGTTGGGGGTGAGAAAGTGAGAAGAGAGTGAAAGAGAAGGGTAAGAAAAGGGAAATAAAAGGAAAGAGAGAGAGAAGAGCTCAATGATGAAAAGAAAGAAGAGAGGCAGGGAAGGAGGCAGGGAAGGGAGGAAGAAAGGAAAGGAGGGAAGGCAAGAGTCTCCTTGTTCCACGGCAGTGTATGTCTCCTTTTCTTCGATTTTCAGATTCATTCAATTTTTCTCTCGGACCATATGCTCCTGAACTACCTGTACAATTTCCCTAAGGTGAAAACCTCCTCTTAGAGAGCTGCAGCGAATATTATCCCAGGGTCTCAAAAATGCCAATAAGAGAACAAATAATATTTGTTCATAATAGTGTTCAGTGCAAACCATGACTGATTAGTGTTATGTGTGACATCAACAGAGACAGTAATCAAGGTTACTTTAGCATTGATTTTTTACAGAGGTGAAGCCTCTTTGATGTATTACTCCATCAACACTTTCAGAGCCAAACTTTGCACACAAAATTAATCCCAATTAATTAGAACATTTGTAGATAGTGCTGGGCTCTTTTATGTTGCAAAATAAATATTAATTCAGTGGCATTTTTTTTTCACCTTGTGCAGATTGCGTGGCTAGGAAGGGAAAAAGAACCCTATTGATCAGTGAACTGAAATATGTTAGAAAGTTTTAGCACCGGAGGTGGTCTGAGAGGCTGCTTGCTTGGAATCAGCTCAAGGCCTAATAGAGAAATCCAGGAAACTGCACCCAAATTGTTTTGACTTAACTGGTACGTGTAGTCATAGAAAAAGTATTTTTTCCAGTATATGAAAGGGTGCAAAATTACCCTTGAGCTTTTCACAAAATATACATAAAACAGCACACTGTGACACTACCCTACACAGAAGACATGCCCTGAGGGCACTGATTCAGAGTCTTTGCAATTCAGAGGCATATTTTTTCAGCATCTTCTAGTATTAGAGATTTTTTTACTAGCCAGTTTGATAAGCAAATTCCTGTGGCTCAGTGTTGGGCTGTTCTTCAACTGAGCTCCTCTAGAAGGGGAAGGAGCCATGTGGAATGCTGCTACTCCTTCAGAAATTGACCCCATATCCTATTTGCTTGCATATCGGAATCCTATTCTGGTTCCCAGAGTCTGGGACTCTAATTTTGATTCCCAGAATGTGGTATGGGCAGAAAAGATTCCTGCTATTTGCTACAGGACAAAATTAGACATTTAATACCTAATGTTGCAATCTTCCCTTGCTGGTGCATGCTTCTTCATACTGAATATACAGGGAACTCTGACCGTGAACTTCTATGAGAGTCTCAATTTACTTAGACTCTTGAACTCACTACGCTCAGTCAACATAAATCCCAGTCTTACCCCAGACACAATCTGCCTTCTTGATTACTTAGGCGTGCAGAGGGCGCAAGAACACTACAATTTTTTTCAGCACGTGTTGCAGATCAGAATCCTGTGGCTGTAGCCAGTGTCATTTTACACTGAGTCAAAAAAACCCCCACAAAATAAAACCAAAACCAATAGCTAAATGCATCCAGCTTTAAACATCAAATAAGTTGTCAAAATCGTGCCTACAAAAAGTAACAATAAAGAGTCTCTAACTTGATTAGGTTCTTTGGAACCTCATCAAAGGATAAATAAATGACTGCTTGCATTATTACAGTAATGCTTGGATGGCTGTTTCCTCACCAAATTTAGTCATCACATAGCATTATCCCAGGAACAATAAACCCTTTTCTACAGCACATTATCCCCTGAAAGGAGGAATTTAAGGCAATTCTATGGCCACATCCCAGCCTACCCTATCTGAGTGGTACCAGAGGGGAGAGTCAGTGAGACATGGGTCCCGTTCTTAGTTGGAAATGCAGAAAGGCAAAGCGGTGAAGAACAGCAGGCTGCAAGAGAAGGTGGCTTCAAGGAGTCTGTGATTCCCCCTAAATCAAGAGAGGAAAATCAGCTGGGGAGTGGATTCCCGGTGACTGCAGTGAGCACAGGAGCCTGGCGGCGGAGGCCCCTGCTGCTGCGTGGTGACAGCTGTGGCAGGGGCTCTGCAGGAGCATGTGCTGCCACAGGCACGGAGTCAGCGCTATTAGCATCAGCCTGAAGCAGCAGTAACTCCTGCTGGGATATCTGTCCCTGTATGCCAAGGATCATCATGACGGCAGGGATGCTGGGTACTCCAAACTCCAATACCTCAATCTTATCCTTAATGGAGGCTCTCATAAAGATGAAGGCTGGAACAGCCTGGAAGTAACTGTAATGTGTATTGTTCTCCAGATAATCAACCACATTTCCTATTGTCAGCCTCCTCCCTTAATCAGAATCTTGAGCCAACAGGTTTAATTGGAGAGGGGGAAAAAAGGACTTGGTCCTACTTGCTCTATGCAGGCTACTCATTCCTGAACACACAGCGAAACCCCTGCAGAGAATTTAGATTTGGATCACTGTCCTTTGCTACTAAGTAGCACAACAGGCATGGAGCTTATTGTGTAAACCATTGGAAATTACAGTGGAGTCACACTGTTATGGGATGAAAGTTAGTTTGGATAGATAGAAAAATGATGGATAGTCTGTCTGTCTACCTGTTTGTACGGGTGATTGAATTCTTCTGGTAAAAGATTCTGTGTCTAGTTATGTGTTCATGCAACATCCAAAACAATGTGGATCTGTACATACCAAATAAGTTACTGCTGATAAAAAGGATGACGAAAGACAAAGATAGATAGTCTGAATCTCCTTAGTATTATGGCATTTTTATGTTGTAGACCTCTTGTTAATTTATGTCTCATTCATACTGGTGTAAACAAGAGGAGAAACACAGTCTATGCCTACAAACAGCATTAGTATTTTGAGTGTATCCATGTCTTTGGATTTGCATGTGAATATGAAATAATTCTATGCAAGCAAGGGAAAAGATTTAATTGTTTTCTCAAACAATATATCCTTATCTTTCTGGAAGCAGTTCAGACCATCAAAGAGTTGTTGCTGATGAACTCACTAATTAGTTTCCAATACTTAACCTTGTATTTCACTTCATTACTGGTGCTCGGTTCCCTTTAGTTTTACATTTGGTATCAGAAAGTTCATTTAAAATCCAGTCAATCTTCCAGTGCCAGCTCTGCACTTTAAATTTTTCATTCAGAAAGGACACAATGGGAATAATGTTTGTATCTGTCAAGGAGACGCATGAAAACTTCTAAGCTGCATTGTCTAGAAAAAAAAAAAAAAAAAACCACAAAACAACCAAAAAACAAACCCAAGAAGATAGGACTCAAAAAAGAATAGAATAGAATTAAGTTACCAAGGACTGACTGGCTATTATAGTAAAATAAGTCATAGGCAACCAACAGGTTTGTAAAAATAGAAAGCTGAAATCCGTAGATTAAGATTTTATTTAAAAATTACATCATCAAACTATTGCTTTTATTCTATTTTATTTCCTTTAATGCTTCGTTGCTTGCGTTATCATCTTAGAGGCTAGGAGACAAACATTTTCAGGAAGGAGAGAACTGGCAATTCAGTGTTTAAATGTCGATATTGCATCTGATGAGCTGCATGAGGTGCACGACGTCTGAATCTCCCTGTGAGTTGAGGAGGGCTTGGGGGCTTCTCTCCTGCTCTGTAAAAGGGAACCATATTGAGACAGCGCAAACACGTTTCATGCTGGTCAGTCCTCTGCTGTCTAGTTGGTGTAACTTCGCTCTTTGGAGTGAGGAATAGGGTCTAAAAAGACACAATGAGCCTAATTAATCAACAGAGCAGCCTAAGGTTCTAGTGGATTCTCATTCAGTGGAGATCTTTAAATGAAGATTAGCTGTTTTTCTGTTTTGTCTACAGAAAGGCGTGTTCTTGCACTTGGAACAGGATCAAAGTCAGGAAGTCCCCTAGCCAGGATTATTCCAAAGATTATAATATACCCCACTGGCGTTACATTTTGTGAATTCTTATTTCTGTAATGTGCATCAATACATTATAGCTCTTCATGTATATGGTTTACGAGGACTATTGTTGTCAGTGACATTGAGCCTTCTGATACGAACAGTACACTTGATACACACAGGCTCTGTCTCTACAAGGTGGCCTGGGAACACTTCTGGGCTCTGGGTAAGGATGTACATCTTGGCTGTGGTTTGTCTCTCAGTTGGAACAAGGCCTGAATTTGTACCAGTGTTTTCACTCAACTTCCTTCCCTTCTGTGCACCGATTTTCACAGAAGGAAAACAGGCAATCCATCAGGACTGAAATCATGGAGGGCCTGGCCAACTTCCCAGCCTGGATGATTTGGGAAAAGAGGATGTGGGGGCATAACACTGGTTATGCTACAGGTCATTTTAGTTCTTTCTCCATCCAATGAAAATATTTTTTTCTGTCTTGAATATGCATCTACCACTTCATTTGCCTGTGCTGGCACTCATCCATTAGTTTCTCTACTAGGAGACAGACGGAGCCTCAGACTTCCCAGATCTGACAGTGTAGGGTTTGATGCAAATAGGTAAGGAATACCGCAAAAGCATTGCCAGTATTCTGTGATGCCAAGACAACTGGGCAGGTGAGTTGTAAGGAATTGAAGAGGGATGAGAGGGCATGTGAAACATTGTTATGGTTCTGAGCAACAGCCTGAAGAAGTCATGCAGAGACTCCCGACTTTGGTATTGAATGAGACAGTTTAGGTACGGTCAGCAGGTTTCCACTCAGAATTTTTTAAAATAGAGATACCAATAAGAGATTGTTGTGACATCAAGAATCCCTGTTGAGTCCATTCTTATACATGAGAAAAATGTACCATCATCACATTAATAACTTCCTATGCAGTTCCTCTGGGGATTTTTCAGTTTACTAAAACCACTCATTGGACATGACTTCCCTTGGGACTTTATTAACTGTTAATACTTTTCTGCTTTCAGGAAATTTTGCAGTGGAATTTATTCCATCTTTTCAACCACACATAAAGTGTATCAGTCGCTCGTGTCTCAATGTTTGTGTGTCCTGAGAAAAGAGGCATCTTGTGACTGAATTGATAGCATACTGACTCATGAATTTGATAGGTTGCACACTACATGTTCACTGCCTAGGAAGGATCATGAAAGATTCCACCAAAGCCCAGATATCCTAATATCTTGCTGGATATACTGGAGAGGACAAGGAATTAATGACTTTTGAAGAAAAGGAATAATTTCATGCTGGGACAGAAATGATGGCTGATTTAATCAGTGTCTCCTAGGACATTCCCTTCACTGAGTTTCAGAGTAAGTATGAAGTCACCTATGTTCTGGGAGAACAAAAATATGTACATGAAATACTAATTTTCATCTTGTTCATTTTTGCCTTGAATTTTTACATTTCTAAATGGGTCAGAAACGAAAATTATTCATTCTGTCTTCCAATTCTTAGACTTCTGGAGCTTGCCTTAACCAAACTGTGAGGGCTGGAATATCTTCTTTGCCAGTCTCAGACTCCTCAACAAGAGAAATCCTGTTAGAATCATAAAACCTGGGGCAAGATCAGACACAGCTGTCACTGAGGATCAAAATAAAAGGCTCCAATCAGATGGTAGAATTGAAGAACTATCCTTTTGTCTTCACTTTTTTGAGCATTCAGATTTAATCTTTATTGGCATGAATGCAAAAGCATACTATAAACTTGGATGCTTGATATTGCACAAAGTGAATTTCAAATTGCATATTCATTTAGAATAATCTGAATTTGCAAATCATGCTGTATTAGTAGCTCCCATAGTTTACAAAAGGGAATGATATGGCAGGAGGGATGTAATTATCCAAAGCAAACAACCAAATGAACAAGCACACATTCAAAGTAAAAACAAATTACCGTGGACTCTGCAAGATTGTCATATAGGAAAACAAGTTTCACAAAAATAAAGAAATACAAATGCCAACCATTTGAAATAATAAAGAGAAAGAGGACAGACTCAGCAAATTAGTTCTTTGGAATTAGATAAATATAATTCTATTGTTTATAGTTTCCCACCACATGCTGACTATAGTCATCAGCTAGGACTGTTTATTGGTGCCTAATCAACCACTGTTGCCCATGAATCACAGATTTACTCATACTGACATAACTTAGCCATTCCTTATCCAGTCAAAGATAATACATTTTATATTTTTGGGAGATACTTTTTTAACTTCAAAACTGTAGAGGGATAACAATTCAAGAGGTCTTCTTCCAGTGTTTAACAGTATTTGGAACAGGTTGCCCAGGAAAGTTTTGCAGTTGCCAGTATAACGAAGCAACGTCTTGGTTGCTACGAATGTCTAAATTAAGAAAAAAAGGGTATTACTTCAGGAAAGTCCACAGCTGTAACCATAGTCTCTCACTGATATCCATCCATCCATCCATATATATATATGCATATCAGTGCATACTACAATTACCTAGCTGTGCAGTACACATCATCCAGTTAGCTCTAGATTTAGGAGTTCACTGTCACTGTACTCACTAGAGAAAAGGAATAGAAACACCTTTCAGTTTAGTTAGTATGTACTTTGTTTAGCGTATTGATAAGTGGTTTATGGGAAGAGGTGCTCTAGGTGACCCTGCTCTGGCAGGGGGGTTGGACTAGATGATCTTTCAAGGTCCCTTCCAACCCTATGATTCTATGATTCTATGAAGAGCTTAACAGTGAAAGAATCTCAGATGATACCCAAAAAATCCTCAGCCAGGAGTATCAGACTTGAAGCCGCCTCTGAGGAACTACAGGAAGATCTCACAGTGCTTGCTGGATAGGCAACCAACTGGCGGGTAAAATTCAGCAGTAATTAGTGCTCATGGGTAGGACTAGGCACTCAGGGTCAGCTATGCACAAGCACTTGAGAACTTCATTCCCACAGACCCCCGAAGATTGTTATATCATCAAAACCTCGGAGAATTCAGGTCAAAGTAAATTGCCCAAGGTCACACAGGAAGCCTGTGGCAAAGTGAGAGACTCAACCCAGTTTTGCTGGGCCTCCTGCAGTAACTTTAAGCATAAAAGCCATCTTTTTTGTCATTCAGCATGCTTAAGACTGGGGGTCCTCTGCAACTATTTGTAGATACCAATAAAATTCCACTACACACAGCATTAAAGAAAATCTGCTTCTATTTATCCTCCTTCCAAATAAAGTAAAATATCTTCTAGAGCTTTATTCTTGCTGGCAGGGTTCTCCCAAAGCCCTCTCAGCTGCACATTTCAGACTTAGTATTTAATACTAGTGATGCAGTTGCATTTCCATAATTCGACTGTTCAATCAAGGTCCTCTACCTTTTTAAATGTGCAAGTCATAAATATGAAAAAAAAAAAATACTGTGTACAATCTCTGCTGACTGAATTAAAAGTCTTAAAGAAACTTTCCATGCTATGAGGACTGTGAAGGATTTGGCAGAAATGGTGCTAACAATTAGAGCAGCCAGAGACAGATTAAATTTGCTGATGACAGCTCATTTCTGAGATGGTTACAGCAAAAGTCTGATAAAAGCTTATCTGAAATTCACAGTTTTGATGAGGCTTCTGCTTGTACCAGGAGAAAATGAAACATTTTAAATAGCATGTGATCCCAGGGAAGGGTCTGCTTGGTATTGCAGAGGGAAGCTAGGCATTCCTGCTGCAGTTGAGATTGTGAAGTATTATAACCCTTTGTTTTCACAGCAGGAAAAATAAGTCTAAACTGTGTCTTATAAGTGAAACCAAGGGTGATTTCAATGTCCATAAAAAGTTTTCAATGTTTAAAAAAAGGAAAAAAAAAAAAAAAAAAAAAAGGAGGGGGGAATATATTTGAAACAAGAGGAAAAATAAATGTGGGGTTTTTTCCATACATTTAATGGGAGAAAGAATCAGCCATCTCAGTGTATTGTGAATTCCTCGAAGCTGGACATAATAATGTATTGAGTGGAACAGCCCTGGTACTACCCTGGTGCGAAGTACATCTGCACACATGAGGGGTTGCAGGAGAACCAGCTGAACCCTGCAGTGTGCACTCAGTTTGTCTTAACTTGTATAGGTCTGCGTGGTTCCTGCACCAGAGCCCTCTGCCACCAGCTCTGTCGCTCTCTGTAAGACTTCACACTGGAAAGTTTAGCACAAAAAATGAAAACACTGGGTCTGGTCCCTGGGGCTGATCTTTTAACCACCTTCAGTTTTTTCTTATGCCTCTTTTCATAGGTGAAATGCTAGTATGGTGTACAACAGAATTGTTTCACTGAAAAAGCCAGAAATAGGTAGGCAGATGTTATTCCAGGCAGTAATTATGACCATGGAGACATTAAATGAAACGGAGCTAACTAAAAAAGAAATAATGAAGAAAACACTTTTGCACACACAGTAAAAATAAACAGTGGGATTCATTGTCATGGGACCAAGGATTTAGGCACAGTTCTTAAAGTTATTAGATACTTAAATGTCAAACATATCCTCTAGAGGGTGTTTTTAATTGCTGTCAGAAAAATATTAGAAATTAGTAGGAAGGATATTAAAGAGTATTTTTTCAAGTCACAGCAATGTCTAACTTAAAGACAATAGGTAGAAGACATCTATGTGGGGAAAAAACCCACAACCCCCCCCAGACAAAACCACCAACATTCAGCTTTGTCCACAAAGGGGTTTTTTTGTACCTTCCTCTGTGTAGCTTGTTTTGACTCTTGTTGGACTAATCCTGCTTCTGATCAAGTAAGGCAAAACTTGTGCTTATTAACTTCTGTCCAAAGGGGTTAAAAAAAAGGGAGAAGGGGCAAAAAGAGGAAGAGGAAGAAGAAGAAGAAGAAGAGGAGGAGGAAGAAGAAGAAAAATAAAAGGAGGAAATAATCTTTTTGAAATGAAAATGCAAATTTGGATAAAGCTGTAGCATACAGACACTACTCTCTTGTACTGCATTTTATATACTAGATTACTCACACAGGGGTTTAACTAGAAACATATCTTTTATTAAAATCGTATAAATAAAAACATGTCCTTCTGCCCTCCAGCATGTTTACAGATGCATTTATTTATTTTACAATATTCTATTTAATTAAATATCTGCTGTTAGAGGAATAAAACTTTCTGAGATGCTTATACCTCCAAGATAAAACTAGGCAGGTTTGCAGCAGCATAACTGACAACTAAACCCACAGTCTGCACATGTGATTTGTGGAGAAGTTAACTGCTATAAGCACGGTTGTGTTATCAACTAAACGGGGTTTACAAAGTCAGCATTCGGTAAATTTGAATATCTCAGCGGCTGTATCTCAATAGTGCCTTCCTTGTGGAAACAGAGGGATTTTTATTTGTTGGGAAGCACTTAATTTTATTCAGTGCCACTCAGGCAAAAATGCAAGTCGCAAATTCAGATGCGGTTGTGAACTTTGGCTTTTCTGTTCCTCCAGAGAAAACATGAGGAGGAAAATCTGAATGAGTCAAACTTTGTCAGAGCTCCTGACATTCAGCTTTTTTGGCTCTGCTCTAAGATTGCCTTCAGCTCATGAGTTAACTTAGCCATGGCAAAGAGCTTTTAGCCACATCCCAGTGGCTAACTACTGCTCTGCCATTGTGCTATCTCTACATCAGCGTTTCAGGCTAGATAGCTTCAGACAAGGATTTCACACACTTTTCAAATAAACAAAATGTGCCACATTTCCTACGAAGGTATTTTGAAAGCCTGAGTAGATCTGACTTTCCCGTGGATGAAGGATGTGTTTTTTGTGTAGCATCGTGGTTAGACATTGTTGTTATAAACAGATTTTTGTTGTAAATGCATGTAGGTTTCAGATTTCTCTTTGGAGCTGGTACATTTCAGACGACTTCAAAACCAAAATTTTTCTTTGGGACATTTTTTGGTTACAAAATTGTAGAGAGGCTACAGGGTTTTAGTCTTCTGTATAAAAGACTAACTTCTTACTATGTGTATAACCACTATTTAAAAAATATATATTTGTCTTATTCATGCTTTTATGATTTGTAATTCAGCTTTGAAATTCTCAATCTGTCTTTCTGCAAAGTAACATCAAGCTTACAGTTCAAGCACTAGAAAAGTAGAAAATAATACGAATGTTCCTCATGTAATTCTAGTCCTTATTGCATAGTCAATATCACATAACGTTTAATGATTTTATATTTTTTATTTTTTCACAATGCTGTGGGAAGCATGGGGAAAGGTTACAACTTTCTCCATTTTTTTTATTTAATTTTTTTTTCCCCTAAACCAGATAAAATACTCATTTCTGAAAACATCACAGAAAAATATTAAAAAAAAGGAAATTTATTAGCCTAAAAAAGAATCAGGTTAAACCAGGTTTATAGAATTTTATAGCCATCAAAAGACCAGAATTTAATATTTTAATATACAGTTATCTATTCAACTGTAATTATAAGATTACATTATAGTGTTATAATATATATGTTGAAAAACACGGCAAATCTTGTCCTGGAAATTTTCCTGAGTAACATAAATTACTGTTTTCCCCATATATTTTCTATTGTGCATCAGAAAACCACAAAAAATAAAATATCTTTGCAAGCTGGATTAATTTTCAGAAAAATTCAGATAGAGAATAATTTCCCTTTTTACTTTATTTAGCTTCTGTTTTACTCCTTTTTTTTTTTTTTTTTCCCATTGGATAGGAAACCAAAAAATCAAAACAGAAATCAAAATTACAAGCAGAAATTTCTGACAAGTTAATTTCTACTTTGCAAAGAACAAAACCCAAAACAAACCCCAAAACTTAAAAATAACAGCATTATTATATCTTAGAATGTGAATTTATCTGTTCATTTTACTACTCCTGTGCATGAACACATGTGAACAGAAATATACAAAGGCAGAGTAGTTATGCTTAGAGACGGAAAGTGCCATACTGACTATGTGATGGGCATGCTCCTCTCATCATACTTTCTTTGTGCATCAACAGTAGTCTGTTTTTATAAGCAGGGTAGTCAAGCAAATCCATATACCCGTGAACAAATGCAAGAACTTAATATTTTTTTAAAGTGAATTCACTTTGTTGCATCACAATTTTTTCTGTCGTTTTATTTGCTGTTATTTATGAATGGACAGACAGCAGCTCAACAGCCAAGTGATTAAACAGATACATAGGAATGCAATAACAGTAATCAGTGTTAGCTGCTGAAATAAATATTTACATCAGGTTGCTGACAGGCAAGTGATATAAAAAATAAATTACAGGTAAATGTTTATTTTCCACTCAGGTTTTCAATTTAGGGATCGTTACTGCAGTAGATTCAGTATCATTAAAAACATCACAAAATTTTAGAGTTAAATTTTACCCTCAGTGTATGACGGTACGATTGGAATAGTCCTCTTGTTAATGATGATGAATTAGTATGACAGCAGTGGAAGTTCATTGATATCAAGGTAAAAATAAAAAAAAAAAATAAAAACAGGTTTTTAAAGGGGTCTTGGTCCAACTCTCATCAAACTTACTAGAAATATTCTATGGGCCCAATTCCATGGAATTTAATAGAAGCAAAAAGATTTTCTACTGAAATTTTTAACAAAAATATATTTATTTTTTCTCTTGAGTCATACAGACATAACATCTACACTCCACTCCACGTATTTTAACATCATTACTATGTCTTTGAAAATGCACATATATTTCCTGTCTTTTTTATGCTTACTAAAAATTGTTGATGAATATATTCA
>VXBO01004823.1:5967-24192 GCA_013400135.1 Rhinoptilus africanus
CCGACACCGCCCCGGGGAGGGTGGGGGTGTGTGTCTCGGCCGGGGTGCGTGGGGCTGGAGCCCCGGCTGTGGGGCTCAGCAGCACGGAGCGGGTCGGGCGTTTTGGGGCCCGTGAAAGCCGGCGTGTGTCTCCGGCGGCGGCGGCTCCCGGTGTGGCCGAGGCTCCTCCGGCCGTCCCTGCGCAGGGAGAGATGTGGGACATTCAGGCTTCCTTCTGAGCCTTCCCGTTGCCACCAGCTTGGATTTGGGCTGAGGATCGCCCTTCTTTTACCTCTGTCTCTCCGCTGTGGGAGACCTTCAGAGACAGAAGGGATTTTGTCTTCGCAAGCCTGCTCTGGCTTTGGGAAGGCATGTTAGCTCCATTTTTTTTTAATTATTTTTTTTTCTAGATTGGGTGCTGAAACGACAAGCAGGGTTAGATGTGAATGCTGCTACAGACTGTGAAACCGCAGGATGGGGAAAAAAATCCACCTGAGTGGCAATCTCACCTGGTAAAGGCAAGATAATTCCCTGTGTGCTGGGGTGAATATTCACTGTCCAAGTGATGGTGGTTTCACCCTTAGAAGATCAAGGCTCCATAGATAACAGTATAAAATATTTGAAGTGTTGACCCTACAGTCTATAAAACTGGTAGACAGGCATTCAGGTGATGTGGAATCACGTCTATTTTGGGGTCATTTCTTACATCAAAACTGATGGATATTTGCACCTAGGAGGGACTTTTAGTCAGTCTCTCCGTGTTTGGTGCTGTAGATCACAGCAGCACAGGTTCCTCAATCTAATGCACAAAACAAAGAGCTAAATAATTGTTATTTTAGGTCTGTATGAGCCACGTGCAAAGAAACTCAAACTAGCCCTCATGAGAAGCTGTACAGATTCAGAAGTAAGGTATCGTGCTCCAAGAGCAAGCATTTAGCTAGTAAATGAACGCGGGCTGTGGATCTCAGCCATCAATTAGAACAGAGTACCTTAAATCCTCAGAGCACCAGTTTTAGAACATAATCTGTTTGTTCTGTTAGGTTTCCTTAACTAAGACTTAACAGAAAATGAAACGAAATGAAAGGACATGAAATGTGATGTTTTCTCAAGTGATCTAAAGCTCTCTTCCCCCCAACACTTCACAGGTCTGCCCTGCTTTTTTCCAGCTGTGGATTATGCCCATTTTATCTATTTGCAAACAAAAATGTCTATACATAGATAACAGAAGTGTGCCTGTGTTTGTGTGCATGTGGACACATACATCTACACATGAATAAATATGTACAGGTGTATACATTAATATAACAAAGATAAAGCCCAGTTTTCTGAAAGATAATTGAGAACTTTTTGATTTACGTTGCAAAATGGACCTTTGCTTAACTGTGACAGCTGGAGGAGTGGTGGTGTCTTAGCCCAGATGAGAACTTGACCCTGGAATGCGGCTCCGTAGACACCACAATCTCTACTCTTCTTACAGCAACCAGACTCCTCAGCTATTTCTCAGATTTTTCCTTCTCTGCTACTTTTATCTGTCAGTAACAAGAGAGAGGCGACCTGCGAGTTCCTTCAAAAGGAAAAGGTAAAGTATGTGCCAGACCTGCTGCGCCCGCGAAGCCCGACAGCCTCCTCCCTGTCTGAGCCCATCACCAAACAGAGGGATCTCAGCTGCTTTCCCAGAGTACACTGTTCACTCATACACCTTGGGACAGGGCACAAAAGCATCTCTACTTTCAAAACCTCTACTTTTATGTACCTTGTGGACAGCTTAGCTCCAGGTTTCTTTTTAGACAGCCTTTGTGTATCTTTTTACTCTTCCTCTGAAGTTACAAAGGAGCTGTGTATCAAAAAGGCGTGTTTTCTTTCACTCCTTATCTAGTCTTACACTCACTGACCATATCCAACTTTGACTCAGCCGCCGCTCCTCACTGTTTGCTTGGACTTACTGTCTTGCTCCTGGCAGAGGGGACAGAGAGCCTTACTGTCCAGTGTTCAACCACACCAGCAGCTCTTCCAGGGGAAAGTGATGATCAGCCTCCAATTTTCCCCACGGTGGGAACGGATTGACTCCATGGGCCATCAGAGACAATACCCCTCAAAATCTTGTCTTCTGTGCGCCACAAGAACCATCAAAGAAGTGAAGGGGCTTCCTGGGGTTTGCCAGTGCATCCCTGCTACAGTCTTCTGCAGGCAGACAAAAGCTCTGAGGAGACATCACCCTCCACCACTGCACTGCTGTAATGCAAGGCTTAATGCAGAGATCATCAGACCTGAACTCTTAGGGGTCCAATGCAATTCCTCAGTCTCGACTAATGGTGCCAGCTAAAGACCTTATTGCCCCCCAAAATGTCCCTCCACTCTTCCTGGAGAAGTTGTTACATACAACAGGAAAGGCAGATTATGACATGTAGCCATGTGCTTAGCTTCCAGTTCAAATCTACCTTCACTGGGAGTTCAAGTTCTGATACACTGCAGTAGCCGAGATGTAGATTCCCCTTTGTTGAAGCTCTCCTGAGAACACCTGTCAAACCCCCTTCTTGCTGGAAATTGATTTGCTTGTGGAAGCTAAGGATTAAGACGACCATTTCAAAGCTTTCCTCTTTACTCAGCCTGAAATCACATCTGCAGTAAAATTTCTCTCCAGTCCAAGGTTGTGTAGGGGTCTTCAGTGAAATGTCCAGTTGCCCTCCCCTAAATTTAGGTCTTTAAACTGCTCTTTTGATCCTAAATGGTGCTTCAGATGCCCAGATTCCAGTGAAAGCAATAACAGAAATTAATATTTAAATGCCCACTGGAAACAATGAGTGTAATGAACACATAGAATTGCTGGGGAACTTGAGCGGCAATTTTTATTTCACATCCTAACTGGATTCTAGGGATCTTCTGTTGGTGATGCCAGTTACTGATATTCCCAGTGGCTTAGCAGAGCTTGGCCAGTTTAGGATTCAGTCTTACGTCAGCACATGAGTCTTAGCAAACCAAAGGGATAATTTCTCTGCAATCTTTTACTCTGTGTAAACAAAGTACTTTTCCCTGGGCTCTCTGTAGATCATCTCCCACACAGCAGTGCAGGTTAGAAGGGTCAGGCACCTTTAAATAAGCCATAATTGACACTTCCCAGAACGCAGGTTACCAAAGGTTAAGGTACAGTTCCTGAGGCAGTCAGTGACCTAATTCTAAACATTATTAATCCGTTTCACTCCAAAAAATAACACTGCCATTTCGAAAAACCCACTACCTTAAGCAGTGCTGATGCTGCTTTTCTGGAGGTTGGCCACGTTGGATTCCTTTGCCAAGAGCTCAGGTCATCTCCCACAACTGCTCCTCAGATGATGTTCAGCTTTTGGCTTATTCCACCACTCATCATTTTGTTCCCGCTGTGTCCTGGGAGCATTCTGCCGTGGGAGGGAACACAACTCCTCTTCCTCTCACTGAGGTCGATGAGAGCTTATCCAGGTCCCAGTTGCCTATCTCCACCTATTCTCAAACGGTTGGCAATTTCCCAATTGAGCAGCTCCTGCTCTGCTCCAACATAAGCTGGAAACGTTTAGGCTTAGGTAAGGGTTATGGGCAGCAACTCACCTGACCGTAGACTGCACAAAGTTATGCACAAGTCGTTTTTCTGGCACTCAGCTTCTCTCTTCTGTTATCCTCTCTGTTGTCCTGGGAAGGTGCAGGGCAGCTGCTTTGGGTCCATGCCTGAGTCACCCTGCTGCCCCAGCATAGCTAGGCAGTGTGCTGCCCAAGCATAAAAGCTGTAGTGATCCTTCTGCTCTAGCTACCTGTAAAGATTGTTTCCAAGGATTGCTATTGATATTATTTATCAGTTTAATAGCATGCGATAGGAGGAGGTCTGGTTAAGGCTGCTTTTAACTTTCAGTTCAGTAATGCACAGAGCAGGGAGAGGAGCTGAGAAATTTGGCGTTCTCACTGCTGTGGGAGAGGCAAAGCAATAAGGTACACACAGGTTACCAATTTCAGTTCAGGCTTCCAGTAAATAAGCCTCAGCCTTCTGCTGTACATCAAGGTGATGAAGAGGCAAGTGTTGCAGCTCAATGCCTGCAATGGCCATTTCTTTTTTCTTTTGACTTAAAGAAACGTGAGCCTACTCTTGACACATTTGAAATATCTGCACTGTGGCCTGCAAGACCTGTTTCAGGACTTGCTAGAAGACATACTTCATGTTTCTATTTCATTTCTCTTTTTTTTTTTCCCTTAATCTTGGATAAACTGTTTGTTAATGGCTTGGCTTAATGTTTCAGATTGTATTTTATAAAACACTGCTCTTAGTCATACAAAGTAGCAGCCAAGTTACAACTGGCTCTCATTAATGTTGGCAAGGCTATCCAAATGAGAACCAAATACCTCAATAAAGATCCTCTTCCCAAGTCTCCCACTATTATTCACACTTCACTCAACTCCATTTTTCTTTTTCAGAGTTCATTTCTAAAATAAACCCAAAAAGCAAGTTCCAGCCATGTATGTGCATTGAGAAGCTGCTCAGTCTGAGACCTTCTTCATTTATTTTATTGGAATGACTCAGAATAAAGCGGTCTGTGCAGGGAAAACACTACTCTTAGACCTCACCTGTTAATATATCTTTTTTCCCCTTGTGCCATACTTAGGGAGGCACATAAAAGTATTTTCTGGCTGGGAGCCCAGGGGCAATGTGGTTACCTTTCCAGGACATGGACATGCCTTCCTTGGTTGCCTTTCTTTGGACATGGACAGTGTGTGTTGCTGGCCCTGCCTTGCTCCAGCTGCTGCCTCAAGCCAGAAGTAGTCTGAAATATGTCCAGATACATGGGAGAAAAAGAAAATGCAGCTATCAAAAATGCATAGGATCATTGGAAGACACAGCTCTTCTGAGAAGATCCTCAAGGTGCTCCAAGCTTATTTTAACTAAAAACTTATTTAGCTTATTTTAACTAAGGAAAAGTGCTTTTTGAAATAATTGCACTGGAAAACTTGAGAAATCTCCTCTCTGGCTGAGCATTACATAAAGAGAGTGCAACCTGTTAAGGCTGCTATCTGCACAATCACAAACAGGGTAGTATCTGATATACCTACAGATGTTAGACTGAAGGTGAGGATTCATAAAGAATACCATTTAAGAAACAAGGATGTTTTAGTGTGGGGCAAAATGCACTTGTTCCTGTGTTGGTGTTTTGGCTAAAAACAGGCCAGCAAATTGGATTTCTTTATACTACTCCCCAAATCAGAAATGCTCCTGTTCTTTCACCTAGTTGTCCCACCAACAACTTACACTCTTACAATATGCTTAATTTTACTCTCTTTTTTTCTTTTTTAAACAGTGGAGAAAGAGCTGAACTCATGTTTTTCCCATGGGCTTGCTAAAGTGATCTGTTTGTGCCAGCAGAGCTCTTCTCACATCTGCAGAACTTGCTAACCAGCCACAGTTTGCCTTTAGGTGCACCTCAGCATCTCTCTGTACTTTCTCTCTCTGGGCTTTGTTTCTGGCAAAACGGCTTTAAATAGCTCAGAGTGGTACTGCACATTAAAAGAGGAACGAATATGCTCCACCTCTGTCAGAAGAGGCAACAGCCATCGTGTGAAGGAGAAGACTGTCTCCAGATCTGCTGAGGAAAGACACACGCTCGGCCATCATGAAGTGGCACTTTCCTGAGGTGCCCATCATGCTTTTTCTCCCTGATGCACACCAATACTGCACAACTGGGTAGAGAGCAAGGAGGTGAACCTGCATTTTTTCAGTGCTGTTTGAGTTCTTAGTGCTTCAGGATCTGTCTCTGTGGCTGACCCAGGAAGCTGCCTCCAACGGAAAGACGTCACTGACCAGAAGCAAGAAGAGCACATCCTGGCCTCGTGAATCTCTTTGCCAGCAAAGTACACCAGACTTTCAATGGACCAAGCCAAATGCACTAGTTCTGCCGCACGAGGCACCGATTTATCTGTAGAGGAGGCATCACCAAAGCCAAGCAGCAGCTAATTTCTAGAGAGGTGCTAGTTATAACCCAGGAGCTTCCTTACCTGCAAATCACCCAAGGCAGCTGTGGAGTCATCCTAGGGATGCAAGAGCACTTGCCCACCAAGAGGAGACAGATCATCTCTCTTCTCTTCTACACCTTCTCAAAAAACTGACAAGACCTGTGTGAAAATGTCAGGTGTTATCCTGAGTTACTGTTAGCACAGAGGTGATCCATCCACGTAAATCCAAACTGAGGTGTGCATTTTAAAGTCCTCTTAGCATGCATCTTAGGAAGAAAAAGATGTAAACCAAGAAAGAACTGCAATACTTCAGTTCCTAAAGCAGCATACCCAATGTAACTTGAGTTGTGCAACACCTGTGCATGTAATTAGTATTGCAAATTAATAAGTTTAATTCTAGGAACAGGTGGACTACAGTATTCTCTAGCTTCATTTTTCAGCTTGCCTCTGATCATTCCTACACAAAAGCATTATGGGTAATTCTGTAGATACTACACTAAGTGACATGATTAAAAGGAAAAAGGTAATTTAAAAGCCCGTATATAATAAGATAGGTACTTAATTGTAAAGTATACCTTAATGAAATAATTATTATTCGTAAATTTAATCAGCCTGTGAAGCAATTTGCCTCCAAGGCACTCCATTAAAATCATGGTAATGAAATCTTTGCACAGCAAGGCAGGTACTCAGGACCCAACAACCTTCAATCAAAAAGACTCCCTGGTACACACGCCCAGCACTTCTGACAGTCTGTCCGCCTCAGCTAAGGACAACAGTACTGAGCTGCAAGGCAAGCCCCGAGACGCCTTTTAATGCAATCATTTGGTTTAAGTACTCACTGCTTGAAGCTGTGGCTGTGCTGTGGTTCTTCTAAGAGAAAGAAAATGTCCTTCCCAGAGGATGGAGGGCTTCTGTATCATTGTAGGATGGACCTGATAACAGTTTTAGAAAGGTGGAGACGTAGCAGCAGTGAGGTCTGTTCAAAGGGCAACAGGGCTGCAGTGAAGGGAATCAAGAACCAGCTGCTCCTTCGAGCTTGGACATCAGTTCTTATTCTCATTCCCCACTTTCTGCTGAGCGTAGAAAAGGTTTTCACTCCAACAGGACTTTAATGGACCTCAGTCATCTCCAGGAAGCTTTTCTTACTGAAGGTTTCTACCTGTTTGCTCATTTGAATGTCTCCCCAGCCTGAGATACTCCAAGAGCAATGACTAGTTTACGCTTCTCAGTCCTGCTTAGGACAATGGGGTGTCCCAAGGGCCTAGGGATCTAGGAGGGCCAGCCTTCACGTGCACTGCTGCCATAGAAGAGGCTTGTAGTAAAAACACTATTGGGAGCTAAATTTATTTATCTCCGATAAGAACTGTGCCATAAGCGATCTTCTCACGTTACCTGCAACATTTCTTATCTACTAACCTTCCAAAAGTCTCCCTGTCATGATCTTCTGGATTGCTTTTTTCCATTTTCAGACTCAGAATATTTTTTAGCCTTATCTAGCACTAATCATGTCTTCCACAAGAGGATATCATCAATAACAGATAAGGATGACTAACGATTTTTTTTCCCTTTTCTCTCAAATGTGAGCCAGGTCTTTCCCTGCTGCCAAGTCCTGCAGAGCAGGACTCAAGACCCAGTCTGAGCTTTCCAAAGGAGTGAAAAAGAAATTAAGCTGGCATAACAGGCAGCTTTCTCTTAGTCTCTGGGGAAAAGTCCTCCCGTACCTCTGTATTTCACAGGCACAAGCAGACGGCAGAGCTCCAGCTGAGTCACTGCTTTTCTAAAAAGGCTCAGAAGCAGGGTATTGATATCTCCAGCTGCACAAAGTCATCTCTGTGGGTAAACCTGACCTGGTTAGACCTGGCCATGCTCTGGTGATGCAGGATTTGGCCCGACACCAAGGATGCAGCTTCTCAAAACTCTGGGCTTAATTCTCACTTCATCTTAGACACCTCATGCTCTCCAGCTCCCTCAATGTAGATACCATCCACTGCTTGATTTACAAATAAACCAGAAATGTCTATAAATCCCTTCATTTTCCAAACAAGGATGAGGTGGGTCCCCCCCACACACACACACCGGGATCACCCAGAGCCTTCAGTCCCTTCCAGACTGAAGGGAGGCTTTTCTATTTCTTCCTTGGTTTGGGGATCTGTGTAATACTGGGAGATTGTATGACGCACACATGCAGCAATTTTTAAGACTTACCCTGAGAGATCCATGAGATGTTCATCTGAGAAAATCTTGCAGCAGGCGCTTAGCTTTGTCAATGGTGTAGCTAGGACCAAAGACCCCCATCTGAAAAATGAAATGCCCACAATTCAGCAAGATAAATATTGCAGCCTTTCCGGTCCCCATTGGCAGGATACTTACAGAGCCAGCTGACTGCTTCAAGGATAGAGGAGCTTTCCTGGCACAAGCGTGCTCATGGAGCACTCCGCCAGGGCTCAACAGGCAAAAACCTACATTTAACCTTAGGACAGTGTCGAGCTGGGCTGCTCCAAGATCAAATTTAAATGTTATAGTTTGAACATCAAACCATCGAAAAGCTAACACTCTGCCCTTGAATACTGGTGCTGGTAGAAATATGAAAAATGGCTCTGTCCCAGAGCACTTTGCTGGCTAGGGAGCAGCACTCCAAGGTCCAGCTGGGCCGCCAGCACAGCCCAGAACGCACATCACACCTCCACGCTGCAAGCACCTTGTAAGCTAAAAGCTCAACTGCTGACTGTGGTATGGTAGCATGGGAAAGGTTGTGGAAAAAAATCAACCAAATGAATATGCCTGCTTTGATATTACATTTATGATTTCTCGTCTTTGGAAAAAGAGGGTCTGCTGGAGTACCTGAGAAAATTTCCTTTTCTGAAATGCAATACTCAGAATTCCCTTCTTGATTTCACAACTGCATTTAACATGGAAGATTGCAGTGCTATGACAGATCTCCTGATCAATATTTCCTTTTGTAACATTGAATTACCAAAGTCAGTTGAAGCCAACAGGAGGTTAGACTCTGGTGTAACTAGATCTACCCTCATTAAAAATCATTTTAAAACCACATCCGGTGTTGTCATCTAAGTCAGGACTGATACAAAGAAATGCACCTGGAAAGCATGCTCTTTTAAAATTTCCATATTCCCCTGTCTTGACTTACATCTTGATGCAAGAAGAATTTTACAAGACCCATGATATTGCTTTTCTCCATCTCTCTAGTGTTCATCTGCTGGCCACAGCTTCTGATTTACATCGGTCTGAAGTCAAGATCAGGTTGGGGAAGTTTTGGCCACCTGCAAGCAAAAAGCCAGAAGAAAAATGTGCTTGTTTGTGAAATATTCATCTGAGGTTTGAAACTCAGGATTAAATCCCTAGCTGTCCTACAGAATCCCAATGGATGACTGGGAAAACTAACTCGGCTCTGGGTCCTGGAGCTGGACTCTTTTTCCTGTCTTATATAAGCCCTGCAAGGTCTCATGCCTCATGTGTGGGGATCTCCCAAACACACAACAAATAAAGATCGTGCACACCCTGACGTCTCCCTGACTCTCCTTAAAGCAATGTCTATTGTTTAACTCAGAGAAACACTTCAGCATCCAAGCCCCCAAGTAGCTCAGCTGCTGCTCTAAAACGCATTGCTGGAGAGAGTGTGACCTCTGAAAATGAAGATGAGCGAATGAGATGTAAAGCACTGTGTATCAGGCTTATACCAGAACACAGACCAGAGTTATCATCCAGAAAAACCTGATGGGAATCTGATTATATTTCACTGTGATGCCTGTACAGCATCCCTTTGCTTTAGCTATTTTTCTGTTAAGCAACTTCCTCAAGTAGATGACTTCTTCCTGCCTTATCCCATCTATCTCCACTGTACCCCAGCAGCAAGAAGCATGGGTTAGTGGTGAGGATCCAACATCATTTGTGCTCTTTCCCTACTCCACCTTTATGCATCACCTCCATTCCCCACTTGTCATTCACTTTGATGCAATGCTTTCTGTCAAAGGCTGTCCCAAGCCAAATGGGGAGTGAAGGGAATTGATGGGCTTGACATGGAGCCTCCTGTTTTGATGCATGTTTTTCAATTTGCCATTAATGCACTGGAAATTGTTCTCTCTGACCATCCATTTGTTTTCTCTGCCAGCAGAGTGGAGAAGCAGCCCCTCATATCACATTCAGATGGGGCAAAAACCAGGCAGAGCTTCAAGTCACTTCAGTTTTGTTCCCCTTCTAGGTGTGTGCCAGATTTGTGCTGAATAACTAATTTGATTTTCTGTCCACAGATCACAAAAAGAAATTTCCAAAGCCTCATCATAAACCTGGATGTTCAAATCATCCTCAGTTTATTTCCAGATCCAAGACTCTGTGTTTGAATTTTTTTCTTGTTTTGAAAATTTCAGCCCAAGGAACAAAATAAGGGCAAGGGGCTCCAAATTTGGAAGAGAAAAATAAGTGCCTCCTGAAATGATCCCACCACAAAAGTGTGGTTATTTTCATCCTGAGAGATATTTTTAAATGTCAAAAAGCTGTTTTGACTTAGTTTGAAATATAGAAGCTCTATACTGAAAGATCGTAAGGGTGTCAGATGCCACCACACATACCATAGGAACAAGGGCTGGAAGGAGCATCAGGAACCCACACAGTCTGTCCTACAGGGTTCACACTTGTGTGTACAAAGTGGCTGTAACTATACCCCCAGACGCAAAACCCAAGTTTAGAATATCTCGTCTGACCTGAGTTGAGAATCCCTTTTTTCGGGCACATCACCATAACAATTATCATAATTTGCACTGGAACAACCAAGGAAGAGCAAACGAGGGCTCACCAGAGTATAGCATGAGCATTGCATTAGCACTAGAAAAGATTAATCGACTCCTTCCACCAAAAATGTGCAATTCCAGCAGCAACCTAGAAGTAACAACTGGAAGCATTAGGCAGATGGGAACTGAGGAAACCCAAAGTCACAGCAAGACAATTGCTGATGAGCAGTGATGCTGTGCATCCTCGGTTGGGATAGCACTGTGAACAAGACAGTGGGTTGATTTCCCTGCTATCTTGTGGGCTACATACTTAGCACAGCAAAGTGACTAGAAACTCAGTTTCACATGTTTGATCACCTGCTTTATGTTTGCTTTGTGCCACCAGGGCATAGTTGACCAGACAGTGCTGGCCTGTGCATCTACCTCTATGATATGAGGCCACGTGGGGAATAAGCTACAAAGACAGTTGGAATAGCACAGAAACATGTCCATCTCTAGAATGACCCTGCAGATGACGGTGAGGATGAGATAAAAGATATTTCAATGAGGAAAAGGTCTCTTCTCTGCACAAGACCATCAAGTCCTATGTACATTCATAAAAGGCTCACCTTTCCTCCTTTGTGCAGACGCAGCCAACATCTTACCATCCTGACCTTCCTTTTTTCCCCATGTTTTTTTCAGTACTGAGTGTCCTTCCTTGAATAACAAGGCTATTCCAGAGGCTAGAAGACTTCCTCGAGACTCAGAGCCTCATGGCTTTTACTGGTGTAAAGAAAATAAGAAAGTCAATTTCCCTGCCAGCAGCTTTCCATTAAACAGGAGCTTGTGCATGGGTGATGGAGGGGAACAGTCCTGGGAAGAAAACAGATTTCAGTGTCAAGATTGCAAAGGGTTATTAATATAAACAGAGGACATAAACTACAATATGAAAATGATGAAAAATATCTCAGCAATATCATGTTGATTGGTCACCATTCGAGAGTTTAAAGGACAGAATCATCACATGGATCCAAGAGGCTCCCTGGAAACATTCCTGATTGCCTTCAAGCATGCATTTATTCTCCTAACCATGGGATGCATAATTGACCCGCTGTATTTAGCAGCTGTGGTTATCCTTCTAGGTAGGGAATGCAGCAAAGACAGTTGCCTCAATACTGTTCCTGTTTTGAGGGGATGGAGGAGGTTTCAGTTGAAGTTGTAGATTGTTCAGTAGAAAGACATAGTGAAGAACGGGACTTTTTTCCTCAGCAGCCCCATAGAACAGTAAAGCTAAGAACAGCAGCCCCGGGTCTGAGCATCCAGTTCAGCCAGGGGCAAGCTTAGCTGGCAGGCTGGATGGTTTCAACTCGACTTCAAGCAGAGCCCTGGCTCTGGCTCAGCTCTGACTGCAAGCAGGCTGCAGGGCTGGAAACACCACAAGCGTTGGCCAGAAATGGTGTTCCTTATGGCTGGGGACAACAGAGCAGTTAGGCTAAGTTCCCAAGAGAGGCCCATGTCAGCCACGTTTTTGCTATTTTGGGGAAACTTTCTTGAGTTTGGTTTTTGGGTGCAGCCCAAGAGAGAGAAACAAAGGCAGGGGGTGTTGGGTGGGAAAAGAGAAACCAGACAATAGTTTTATCTATAACTAGCAGAGCTGGCAGTTTCTTTAATTAAGATAAGGGAAATAAAATCACACCTCAGGGGCTGTGGAGGCACAGTTTCTTGTAAACTGTGGACATACAGCCCATCGCAGGCAATGAGACTTTTTACATTCCCATAGAGGGAAATGGGACCTTGCTGTTCTCCTGGCTTAGGCTCCAGCACCAAATCCAAGCTCTGAACCTGTCCCACAGTTCACATATAGACTCCCAAAGGAATTTCTTTTTTCTTTTTAAACTTGAGGAATATTAGACTTTGGGGTTTATACAGCTCATATCAACATCTAAATACAAGAGAGAAGTAGGAGGATGCCATGGGTGAGAAGGGACAGTCTCCTTCTATAGGAGTATTTGATGATAAGTTCTATGGAGGACAGAACACTAAAGAAAGTAGATATAGGCCTGGTCCCGTCCCTGTGATCCTAAAACTCTATTGTATGGCTTTGAATGGTGCACAGCAGCCTTTTTAAAAACTTTAATAGCCAGATACGGTATAAAATCGTTTTCTTCTTTCCCCTTTCCACAACCCCTTGACCCTTGGAAGGCCAGCTACATTTAAATTTGAGAATCAAGTTTCCCTCTTCTGTCTTAGACGATGAACATATGCACCTAGATTTGTCTTTGGTTAATAACATTAAAAAAGGAGAAGAAAATAAATGGTAGAAGCCACAAAAATTCTGATTTCTACGCTGGCACCTGGCAATTATAGAATCACAGAATCCTTTAGGTCGGAAAAGTCCTTCAATATCATCGAGTCCAATTGTTAATCTAGCACTGCCAAGTTACCACTAAACCATGTTCCTAAGCACCACATCTTTTAAATACCTTTAGGGACAGTGGCTTAACCACTTCCCTGGGCAGTCTGTTCCAATGCTTGACAACCCTTTCAGTGAATAAATTTTTCTTAATATCCAATCTAAAACTTCCCTCACACAACCTGAGGCCATTTCCTCTTGTCCTATCACTTGTTACTTTGGAGAAGAAACCGATCCCCCTTGCTACACCCTCCTTCCAGGTAGTTGTAGAGAGCCATAAGGTCTCCCCTCAGTCTCCTCCAGGCTAAACAACCCCAGCTCCCTCAGCCGCTCCTCAGAAGACTTGTCCTCCAGACCCCTCACCAGCTTTGCTGCCCTTCTCTGGACCCGCTCCAGCACCTCAATGTTTTCTTGTAGTGAGGGTCCCAAAACTGAACACAGTATTCAAGATGCATCCTCACCAGTGCGGAGTTCAGGTGGACAATCACTTCCCTAGTCCTGCTGGTCACACTAGTTCTGATACAAGCCAGGATGCTGTTGGCCTTCTGGCCACCTGGGCACACTGTTGTCTCATATTCAGCTGGCTGTTAACCAACACCCCCAGGTCCTTTTCCACCAAGCCGCTATCCAGCTGCTCTTCCCCAGGCCTGTCAGAAGAAATATGCTCTGAGACTGGATTGCTCTGAATGACAATGAGAAAACAGTGTGTAGGGGTTGGCTAAATAGTCTTGTTCTGTGCTGGGTGGGACTATAATACCTTGCTATATCAAGCAAGCACAACCACAGGTTCAGTCGTTTACACAGCACTATTTTGTTCCATACCTTTCTGTCTTTCTTAGATTGAAACAAGTAAAAACCATGCTTAATACCCATGGCTATTCTCCTACATGAAATTATATTAGCAGAGCATTAGCAGGTATGTTTTAAACAGTGAGGCTGATGAGAGAGTCAAAACCTGACGATGCACAGCCCTTCCTTTCAACATTTAATTTTCTTTTCGTGTATTTGCCTGATATGATTTTGCATCATTGCATATCCACTGATTTCATGATGGTACATTCATGCTGACCCTACAGTCACCTATGTATTTCACAAGTATCTTCTAACTATGGAGACACGGTAGCGAAGCAGGAACCCTGTAAAATAACCACAGGATGCAACCGCTCAGGTGCTTTGTGCTGCTTTGAATATACCCCAACTGTCATGATTAACAAGGAAAAATACAAGGTCCCTGGAGAGCTGAACTCCAGCTTTTCCTCTTTCACAGAAAGTGCCACTTACTTTGTGGCACTGATAAACGACTCCCCAGTATCCCTCTCCACATCCTGCACCTCCACATCATCTCCTGAGGCAGGGGAGCTTTATGGGATTCCTTGAACTCTCCATTGGCAGTGCCCAGTGTAAGAAGCTACTGAAGTGACAGGAGCCTCTAGAGCCTACAGTCATAAAAATAATTATCTCCGAGCAACACGGCATGTCCAGCATCAATCTTGTCCATGATGTGTATAACCAGCACCTTCAGTTTTTGAGATTCACTTGCTGTTGTGTTTTGAATAGGAAAAGCCAGGTGCTGAAGAGCAACAAGAGCCAGGAGTGAAGGGTGACCACAGCACCTGCAGAGCTGTGACCTCACCGACCAGGGAGCAATCCCACAGCTCCCGAACAGGGTGGGCAGGGCAGGAAGCTGGCAGCAGGGCCCTCCTGCAGGCAAGGCAAGGTCACAAATCAGTGTGTGGTCCTTTCAGGGAATCCAGAAAGGAGCAGCAGAAGACAAGTCCGAAGACAACTCCAAAGACAGGACTAAAGACAAGTACACCCACAGCATCACCCAGGCATAGGCTGCAAGCCCTGAGGAACCTAGCTGTCAGCTGCCGAGGGGAGCTGCTCTGGAGCCAGACGGACCTGCAGTGGAGCAGCAGATCTCAGCACACAAGGGAGTTTCCCGAGGTAGGGAAACACTGGGACAGTGGAGAGCCCCGCCAGGAGCCAGCAGCTTTCACAGGAGGCACTAATGAGACTGGGGCATCGCCAGAGCAACCATGACCACCTCCTGCCTGTAAAAAGCAGCCCGGGGAGTACGAGCAACCAGGAGCGCTGCAAACAGAGTGGGCAAACAGGGCGTCAGTTTGCACAGAAGAACACCTTTTTGAAGGAAGAGCATTCCACCATCCAAGTGTGAGAGTTGAAGGACACACAACCCAGCAACTGGGCACTGTTCTGTGACCAGTTGCCCAGGTTAAGGGCACTCACCCTACCTGATCCTCGAGGCAGAATGGTGGGCGTTTGTTGGAGAGCAAAGGCTGCAGCTCTGGCTGGGGGGTGGAGGCACCATCTAGCCCAGCGGTGTCCAATGCCTCCACCCAGATGGAGCTGCTGAAGGGACAGGCTGCAGTGCAGACCTCAGACTGCAGAAGGTGGCAAGACCTTTCTCCTGCGGCAGGGATAGGTGGCACGCCTGCCTGCAAAACGTGTGCCCAATTGGAGGATCTCCTGCAGCAGGTGGCTGAGCTGCAGGAGGCGGTGAGGAGGCTGCGTAGCATCAGGGAGGCTGAGAAGGAGATAGATAGCTTGCTCCAAGTGCAGTTTGCAGTAGACCCACAGCCAACAGGCAAAACAACCAAAACCTCCCTCACTGTCACACACAAATGGGAGGGGGCCCATTAATGCAGAAGAATGGAAGCTTGCAACGGCAAGGACCACCAGGAGGAAGAGACTTCCCCCGAAGCCTGAGGTGCCCTTGCAGAACTGCACCGCTCTGAAGACTGAAGAGGAAAGACCAATCAGATCAGCAAAGGCTGGAGCTAAGGCAGCCTGATCTGCTCCCTGTGTAACAACCACCACAACTAAGAAAAGGTGACAAGTAATACTAGTAGGTGACTCTCTTCTAGAAGGTACAGAGGCACCCATTTGCTGACCTAATGCACTCTCTAGAGTGGTGTGCTGCTTACCAGGGGCTCATATCAGGGATGTCTCCAAGAGACTATCAAGCCTCATACAGCGCTCTCTTGTCCACTGCCGTTGTTTCACGTGTACACCAGTCACACTGTGAGGAGCAGCCTGAGGAGTATCAAGAAGGACGAAAGAGCCCTTGGAGCAACGGTAAAGGACTCTGGAGTACATACAGGTAATTTTTTCATCAATCATCCCAGTCAAAGGAAAGGGGTTTGAAAGGGCCAGTTGAATCTGGTGAGTCAACAAATGTTTACAGGACTGCTGCCACAGCCAGGAGTTTGACTACCTGCACCCTCAGCAAGTTTGCTGATGACACCGAGCTGTGTGGTGTGGTCAACAAGCTGGAGGGAAGGGATACTATCCAGAATGACCCTGACAGGCTTTGAGAGGTGAGCCCATGTGAATCTCATGAAGTTAGCCAACCATACCCTGGGCTGCATCAGAAGCAGCATGGCCAGCAGGTTAGAGGAGGGGATTGTCTCCATCATGAGACCTTACCTGGAGAACTGTGTCCAGCTCTGGGGCCACCTACATAAGAAGGACATGAGACTGTTGCAGTGAGTCCAGAGGAGGGCCACAAAGGTGATCAGAGGGCTGGAGCACCTATGCTATGAGGACAGGCTAAGAGAGCTGGGATTGTTCAGCCTGGAGAAGAGAAGGCTCTGGGGAGACCTTATAGCAGCCCTCCGGTACTTGAAGGGGGCCTACAGGAAAGATGGGGATGGACTCTATCAGGGAATGTAGTGATAGGATGAGGGCAAATAGTTTTAAACTGAAAGAGGGTAGATTTAGATCAGATATTAGGAATAAATTCTTTACTGTGGGGGTGGTGAGACACTGGAACAAGCTTCCAAGAGAAGTTGTGGATGCCCCATCTCTGGAAGTGTTCAAGGCCAGGTTGGTTGTGACTTTGAGCAGCCTGACCTAGTGGGAGGTGTCCCTGCCCATGGCATAAGAGTTGGAACTAGATAATCTTTAAGGTTCCTTCTAACCCAAACCATTCTATGATTAAATAGCTCCTGGAGCCATGGGCAGAGCCAGTGAGTGGGAGTCCCAGGTGAGTCTGGTTGAGGCAATTAGGCCCTATTAGTGCACAGCAGGGCCATCTGCTGCTCATCTACTCTTAATTTAAACAGGCAATATATATAGCTTATACACTGGACAAAAGCAGACTGGTGTGGAGATACAGTTCATTGCAAAGCCTGTGATGCAGATATTTTTCCAATGAGATTAGCATGGTAGCACCACAATAGCCCAAAATGTCAGTGTTGGTTTGCAGCACACAGCAATAGACCAGATCTTCCTCGGATTCCCCAGAAAAATACTACTGGAAAAATTGTACCACAAATCCAGAGCGGCTCTCAGTAACAACAAAAACATCCACAGGGATGGATGTCAGCCACTGAGCAATGAGGAAGAGAACACAAACTGCAGCAGTAATGGCAATGAATACCAGCACAGCACCTCTGCTCTCCAGCCATTATATGCTTAAGGATGACCTACCAAGCTACCCAGTTGATGTGTAGCAGTGTTTTTTCTCTCATTATTAAAGAGTAGCTGCTTTCTAAGTGGATTGTTATATACATTTTTAGTCCCTTAGCTGTTTTTCAGATGTAGTGAGTACATATATACCTGAAACACCAGCTCCTAAAAGGCTATTCATATGTGGGGACTTCTGACGGAATCTATTGCCAAAGTAGTGCCTCTTGTCCTTACAATTTTTATATGACAGGTTTATTTCTGGTTCACACATTGCTTTCTGGTGCCCGTCTTTCAGCAGTATACTGTAAGCTGGTTCTGATACTGAGCTTACTTTGTAAAGAGAAGCATGCAATTTGTGCTTACACAGTTCAAATGTGATGTGGATCCAAGATCAGGGATACACAGAAATGGGGATTTAATTTGGTTCAGGGGGGCTTTTAGGTCCTAGCAAGAACCAGAAGTTATTTAGTTCTTCTCAAAAGAATCTTGTTCCTACATTACTGGTTGCAAGACAGAGCTCAGAGGGTCATGATTAGGGGCGCAGAGTCTAGTTGGAGGTCAGTGACAAGTGGTGTTCCCCAGGGGTCAGTACTGGGCCCAGTCTCCTTCAATATATTCATCAACGACCTGGATGAGGGGACAGAGTACACCCTCAGCAAGTTTGCTGATGATACAAAGCTGGGAGGGGTGGCTGACACACCAGAAGGCTGT
>VXBO01004823.1:24214-60133 GCA_013400135.1 Rhinoptilus africanus
TGAGCAAAGGAAGTTCCACCTAAACATGAGGAGGAACTTCTTTACCTTGAGGGTGGCAGAGCACTGGCACAGGCTGCCCAGGGAGGTGGTGGAGTCTCCGTCTCTGGAGACATTCAAAACCCGCCTGGATGGGTTCTTGTGCCACCTGCTCTAAGGCGGCCCTGCTCTGTCAGGGAGTTGGACTAGATGATCTCCAGAGGTCCCTTCCAACCCCATGATTCTATGACTCTATAAAGGAGAGAAGCTCACTTAATTTTGCCTTTGAGGAAGTGTCGGATTAGATGAAACTAACCATGTAACCATGCTAGCTATCTTTTTAAAATGTTTTCAGTTCAAGCTTCATAAACAAAAATTTTTTTTTTTTTTTTTTTTTTTAAGAAAATCAGGCATGAGAACCCCAACAAGTACCAAGAAATGGTCACAACAGATCTATTTTGCCACTGGTAGCCAAATCCTGGTCTAGCAATGAGAAACCAGTAAGGTTCAACCTCTGGGTAGAAGACAAAAAGTCTGATGCTGGAGATGAGCATCTGGGGAAACCAGCTGGGTTCAGAGGTCTGGTGACACTGTTTCTTAGACAATGGATATCTACACACAATATGTTGCCAAAAGATGTGGGCTCAGAGCTGACAGCATGGTATTGAGCTAATAAGCCTCAATGGGAGGGTGAGCACACAAGCTAGTCAGCATAAGCCCACTGGGGCCATGTTAACATCATTCATAGAGCTTATTATCAGATTGGAGCATTGCAGCTGTCTGTAGACATAACCCCTGAGAGGCTGGAAAGGCAGCTTCAACCAAGACAATAGGGCCAAATTTTCAAGAACATCTCCACTGCCAAAGCCTGACACTGGGTTTGGCAGAAAGCAAGTTCCTACAGCTCTGTGACATACTTGGCTGGATTTGCAAAGAAAGCCACCGTAAGAAGAAAAATGCCAAACTCCCTATTTTGGATCAAGTTTTCCAGACTTCATTGCAACTAGCCATAGTTCCCAAAATGGCAGCTACTGTGTGCTGAGAATCTTTTCTGATCTGCCTGTTAATGTCATTAGTAGAAAACAAATTATTCTGGAAATCTCACCCCAGTTCTCAGTGCATTACTGAAAACCTGCATTTATGTGCACACTAGTGAAAAAAATCAACCTGCCTTTAATTATCTTCCAAAAGCAGGGCTCCCAATAAACTGCTGAATTATATTCCCCCACAAATTAGTAATTCTTCAATAAAACAGCCTGGCCTCTTATGAATGGGAAAAATACGAATGGAATTGCTCACTAAGCTGCTGATGGTCTCTTTATTTTATTGTTTCGCCAATTAACTAAGACTGAGAGCCTTTGAAGTATCAGCTGTGATAAGCTGTTTGACACTGCTGTCAGGCTTCATCATTCCCAATGAAAAGTGACAGTCCTGAGATTAAACTATTATTTCCTTATAAAGATGAGGAGTCACATTTACTTATAATTAGTATGCAGGCTTTGACAGGCCAGACATTTGTAACACAATTTCAAATTACCAGCACAAAAAAAAAAAGACTTATTAACTGCAAATTAATATTTATGAGGTGGGTGAGTAGCTAAATGTTACTTCCTTCGAATAACTGTCCTCTTTCAAGGGAAAAGTATTCAAAACAAAATTTGTGATTACATGTATGCATTTTGTTTGTATCTGTTATGCTTGTCCAAATGCAGGGGAAACTCGCACACTGTTGGAAGAGTGCTTCGGAAGCTGCTTTCCACAAGTTTTTCTCCCACTACATTGATTAAACTCCACACAGAGAAATCTCAGGCCAGAAATTAAGAGTCTGAGCAAGTCTGAGAGTCTGTTTCAGCTTCCCAAAGCAGACAGGAGCTGGTGAGAGCAAACACAAGAGGCAGGGCTAATCTGGGAGGCAGCCTCAGTTCCCAACCTCTTACAGGCTGCCAGTGGGGAAGAGTCATAGGATATGGCTTGCAGCTTTGCACAGCAGAGGACAAGCCTGTATAAAGCAAGGCACTTCCCATGCTGTGACGGTGCAGTGAGCTGTTCTGGGAGCACGGTTCATGGCACACTCCTGTTCACCTGTGTAATGTGTGTGTAAAGGGGATGACAAGAGAGTTCTGGGGCTGCGTACCACAGAAAATTCGTGCAGCCCTCAGTTACAAGCGTGCAAGAATATACCCCCCGTTAGGCTTCCAGACCCTTATTTCAGCTCCTCTAAGACACTTCAAAGGTGTTCAGTCAGTGGTTCCCCCTTACCATCATCAAATCATTGCAATCTTTTTGACAGAAAGCCTACTATGCATATATTGTTCCACACATAGAGGAAGAAAGCAGGCCTGAGCTCATTGTGGCAGGCCAAGACTTGGGTAGCCATTGATTTAACATCTCCTCCAAGGTACTGCAAAGGCACAGATTGTCTGGCTACAGGACTGAATGTGTGGCTTATTGTGTTTTTAGCCACTCTGCAACCTGTTCCTTCCCTGCAGTACAGCAGAGAAAGTCCTCATTCCCACCACCCTTACAGTCAGTCAGAGCTGGAGGGCAGACTCCCAAAAACACGTACACAACCACAGCAAGCTCCGTGTGCATACAGCAGTCTGCAAGCACGGCGTTGCACCCAATGGCAGGCAGATTTTGGCTTTGAGGCTCCAAGCCAGCATAGACTACTTCCAGGCACTCACATGCTGGTAGCCCACAATGTATGTAGTCTTAAGGAGCCACATTCCCGTTCCTATTCTGGAAGACTGTCTGTTGACTATCCGAAGCAATTGCAGGAGGTCTGCCATGGGCCAGATATGGATTACAGTTAGCTGCTTTCTTCCAGACAGAGCATTTCTGGTCCTATATGAGGTCTTACAGTGCTGCAGAAAAAGAAGATGTCAGTGGCCACAGTACTTGGCAAAGTAGAGGCACAGAGAATCCCTGTCGGCTAACATATGAACTCAGGTTTTCCGAGGCTCAGGCCTGCACATGGGTCAGGCAGGGACAATCTAAATACATTCCAGGAAGTTTTTTTCCCTTTTCAACACAGTCACTATTTGAGAACAGAGAGAAAATGAACACAGTAATCATTCTACCACACACTATCAGGTGTTATTGCCAGTAAGGCCTTTGCTAGCCACTTCAATTCCTGAGAAAGCTACAAGAAAATGGGATCAGTAAAGTATGAATCGTTCATTTAAATTGCAAGGATGGAATCCAGGCTCTAATAATATTTGCAGAAACAATCTTCAAAGGAACACAAGTGGCAATAATTACTTCTAAATTTCCTCCTTTTGTGCAGAATGACCTGGATGAAGAAAAATTGTCTGAAACATGAAAGAATACAAAATAGTTTCTTCAAAAACATCTTTGACGAAGTAAACTATACTAGAAGAAAGGAGTGATTCTGCTTATTTTGCCCACATACAAAAAGCTGATCGCCTTTGGCTTCATTAGTCACAATCACATCCACCATGGACAATACTGAAGGAGTGTTTACTGGAGGAAGGCTGCCATGTGTGCACATAACTCTTCCAAGAATGAAATAGGAATTAGAAACTGAAAACAAACAAAGACATCTTTGTTGAGATGACATGAGTGTACTCTGGAAAGACTGGAAGATTTACCCAGCTATGTGGCAATACCATCCTTTTTTATTTGGTCAGTCGTGCAACTGTAACAGTGATATTTAATTCATCACTTAAATGCTTTTACCTCCCACAAGTGATTTTCAGATGGTGGCAGGCAATTCATTCCATGCTGGATAGCTTCATCACCAAGATTCACCTCAAGTTACATCATTTCTTCTCTTTTTCTCTGGAAGGTGCGTCAAAATTCTGCAGTGAAAAGAAAAGCATAATCTCAAGGAATGGCCAGTCTGAGAGCTACAGCAATCATCTGAGCAACCTTTACTCACTGAGAGCCAACAGGTGATATCCTGAAGGTGACTGTACATAAGCAATGAACCTTCTTATGCTTTTTTGAGTTGGTGAGATAACTCACTACATGTGGAGAAGGCTGAGGATGATGTAGTGCAAATACTTTGGGACAGAAACATAAGTTCTTCTATGCTTAGAAAGGCCATGATCAAGGGGTCCAGCTCTAACCACAACCCATGGAATACTCACAGTACTAATAAGTGACTTACATCAGATGAAGGGCCATAAAATCTTGCTTTCTAACTGCATCTAACTGCATTTCTTAAAAATGCTATAATTGAAAAAGCAGTGGTCAGTAAGCAAGTGCTAAACAGGCATGAGCTACTGAACATTCATTTCATTTAGAAGCCCCGTGCTGTGGCTCTTTAAATTAATTTAATTTAGAAGTCCCATCAATAACTTTGCCAGCACCAAAACACCTATGGGCTGAGACTCTGCAAGCAGCCATTCCATCATGTCAGAGTTTCTTCTCTCTGGAAACTCTGGCTGCTAATTAGCTGCAACATTTTTGACAATGGACCATAATTCACCGAAGTTTTTTGCAAGTACCTGTTTTCTCAGAGCTAGTGTATTTTCAAGGCTTAAAAGCAAAGTGACTCCTTTAGCTGATGCTCCATCTTGGCAGTATTTTGCTTTAACTTGAACTAGCTGTATTTTGCCAAGCATGTGATACAGAAAAAACCTGATATTAAAGAGATGATGGTGGTGTTTATCTCAGTATTTCATCTGGGAAACATCTGCTGTCAATTAAGGAAGTTAGCACATACTCTAGGACAGATTCTCAGTTGGAATAAAGAAGTGTACTTCTCTCTAAGTTGATTGTGCTATACTGATTACTTCAACTGAGGCCATGGACTTCAGGAAGAGTAAGCTGATTTGCACTGGCAGAGAATTGGATTTATTTTATAAAAATTTGCTAACAGTCCTGTGTGCTCTAGGATTGACTAGGCTGCCTGGTACTTCTTGGTCCTGTTGTAATTCAGGTGAGTGCTCCCATCAACTACCGTACAGCATATATTCTGCAAAGGGCACTGCCATGCTCAGCCTCGCCAAACCTAATACTTTTGGGTCTGCCTCCCCTTCCCCAGCCTCCCTTTCCATCAGCTCTCAGAGGCACATGGGTGCTATGCAACTCTGATGCATTTGGAAATCTTGCCCTTAGATAGCAAGACTTCTTGACCTCTAGACAGAAGTTTTAAAACCACCTAAATGTTAAGAGAGTTACATCTCCATCTCAAATCATTATTACCCTTAAAGGTAATTTTTAAACAATTGATTCTCCAAAAACTGTCTGATTTTGATTGGTGTTAACAATCTACCCAGGAGATATAGGATCCTGATCCTTCTCACTGAAGCTCTTCCTTACAGTCTTTAAGCTGTATTAATGACACCTCCTACTTATTAAATTTGAGAGTTTTCACTAATCACTGCTTACAAACATTGTTGCAGTCAGGCACTCAGAAATGTAAAGTTTCATTCAAATTATGTACTACCCTCTTATCTGAAATGCCAAAATCACTGCTAAAAGAGACTTCTAAGCACTCAATACTTTTCAAAATGCTGCTTTAATCAAGGTAGGGAGAGATTCTTATCGATATTTTGTATTGAACGCTCCCCTCAGGATTACTCCAGTTAAAGTTAAATGTATCAGGGAGCTCCAAGAGTTGGGCAACTTCTCAAGGGAAGGCAAGCTGGGAGCTGAGGGTGGCCACAACACGAACAGGGCAGTGACCTCTGCGACCGGGCATGGTCCGGCAGTGTCTGAGCTGGGCAGCCCAGGCACGGCGGTGGCAGCAACAGCTTCTGTCAACAGTCCAGCAACCATATGGGAAAGTAACAAGTCAGATCCACTGTCAACCCAGGAAACCTGAGCAACAATCTGGGAACACAACTGGAACAGGTACACCTGCAACTTTGCTCAGGCCAAGACTGAAGGCCTGGGCTTGAGATTAAATGGAGCTCCTGGCCACTGAGCAGAGAGTGAGTGTGGAGGTCCCAGGTGAGGTCTCTTAGGGTAATTAGAACCCATTGGTGCACTATGGACTCTGACAAAATGTGAAAGAACACAGATTTTAATTACAGCACGACCAGTCACACAGTATGAACAACAGATTCAAATGAGTCTTGTCAATTATTGGCTCAAATATAGCTGCAGAAAATACCTGCTTAATAATTTAGAAAGATGGAAAAAATCAGTCTTCTTTACAAACAGTGCAGTACAAAAGTTTAAAGGGGTTAAATTATTAATTACAATTAGTTCATCCATTAATATTTTGGTAGCTTCTAAACATGCCAGCCACCATCAGGGCTCTTTCTGTTGGTCCCAAAAACGACCTTGCAAACACAGTCCCATAGGGACCAGGGGAGAAGACCTCCTCCAATCGAATGTTCCACCACCAGTCTGCCAAGGTCAAACTGCTATTCGCCTTACCTGTGCCAGTAAATCATTGTTTTCTATAAGTGAGAACAGTCCTTCAGTAAGAGTGACTGTAAATGTTGCTTAGCAGGACCTTGCAGCTCTGAGGTTAGGCACATCCTGGAGAGGGAAGGGCAGAAGAACAAGGGGAGGAACATTTTGGGAAAGATCAGAGCTGAACTGAGCCCATTCGTTTCTTCTGTAAAGAATTTAACCACTGAATAAGAGCATTAACGGAGTGGAGGATGTGTGTATGTTGCTTTTTCCCCTGGATATACTTCAAAGGAAAATAATTCCTTTCAGAAGAGAGGGAACAAGCATTTATCTTCCAAACAATGAATGTGGGGTGTGGGAAGATGTCCCCTGGGGACAGTAAGTCATCCAAGCCCTGTAGGTTGATGGTTATCTCCCCTTCTGACATCCCTGCCGCTATGCACTCAATATACACAGGCAGGTGATGGGACCCTGTATTGTGTCCTTGGGAAGAGGGAGAACATACTTCAAAGTGAGCATTACAGCGCTCAGCCTGGAATAACTTAGATCAGCAGCTTAGAGTTTCAATGACAGAGCAAGGACCAGAGTGTGGGTCCCACAAGTCACAGTCCAGTGCCTGATTCACTGGACCACAACACAGATTGCTTAAAAAAAGCCTTAAAATATATGTAGCATGAACCTTTTACCTATTACTCTATCAGGATCAATAGGACAATTCCATTCTGCAGAACTATGTTCTACTAAAACTCAAAAGACTGATTAGAACAAAAGTTTCAATAGTATATTTTTGTGATACCATTTATTATCCCACATGGTTTGACACAGTGTAGTATATTGCACCTATAAATCAGTTGCAGCAAATTATTTAATGATGCATTAACTGTGGAATTTCACATATATTACAGTTCTTTAGCCAATGTTGAATGCTTTTTCAATAGCTTAATCCATCCCAGAAGTACCGAAGCAGGCATATTCATCCATCATCAGAGCACACATAGTCTTCTCTTTGCTCTTTTTATTTTATTAAAGCCCTCGATCTACAAGCATGGCATTAAATAATTCCCCAGAGCTTTTTCTGCACAATATTCCCACCACCATACTCACCCTTCTATCACACACACAAAAAATCTTTTAATTCTCCACTGGACTCTTGCTATCCTCTGGCATACCTTAAGCCTGGCATTGACTTGTGCCACATTGCTGAGAACTCACAGATGACACCACAGCTATGTATGTGTGAAGGTACTTTAAGAAATTACTTTTACTTTACAGAAATTAGGTATTCAATTTGATGAGAAACCTTGAAAATACAAGCAGTGAGTCCATATAGAATAGGACACAGAGAGGAGGAAAAGATACAAAAAAGTATGATTATAGAGGAAGAGATTTTTAATTTTTTTAATTTCCAAGGTATTCCTTGCTGGAGATTCACCTCAAGTCCTTCAGGCATCCACCGCTGGACCAGAAAAGGCTTTTGGAATTGCTTTTTAAGAATACCAGACACTGAAAGGACCTTCTTTAGTTTTGTTATTCAACTCAGGGTGCTCAATCCAAATCATGGTTTCACAGGTAGAAATCTAGTAGTTTTACTCTTCAGCACTATATTTGGCACCTACATAAGAGGGTGACCACTCTGGACCTTCATAGTCCTCTAACTGTGCACCTCAACAAGTTCCTCCATTTGGGGAAAATCCTTACAACCTTTAGCTGTTAAGGTCTTGCATGATCACCTTTCCAGGCATCTTCCATCCCCTCCAGATGCTGTGTGAAACGGCTTCAATCCCAGAGAGCAATGTGGAAGGTGATGATGGATCTCCCTTCTGCCACTTGTCATTGCTAGTAGAGAAACACAGAATAACTCACTTGTAGCTATTCCTCTTGACAGTTGTCCCTCCTCTCCACTCACTCATGGAGATAAACGCTGGTGTGGTAGAACATAGCCTTGAGGCAACTCTTCTGTACAATATGCAACGTTAGCATTGCATTTCGTTGTACAACATTGGTTTTAAAAGCTCCTCCCCTTCAGTTGGTACCTTTTCACTGTAATATTCATTCCCATTTTGCTATGTGCTTTTTCTTCTACCTATTATTTGTGTCCTCTCTCCAGTAGCAATTTATGCAGAACCTGCCAGTTCAATCTTCTTTATGCAGATTAACGATGGCAGAAGGACAAAGAGTTGGATCATGTTGCTTTCTTTTTCTTCTTTAGAAATGAAGCACGCATCTCTGAGGCATTGTTCCTGGATCTGGATATACTTCTTAGACCAAACCTTAGGATACTGAGTTTGATAAATGGAAGCACTTTGTAAAGTCAGTGTGGTCTCTAGGAGAGGAAATTGGGCTAGAACTCTGGAGGCAATGAGGAAACCAAAAGCCTGTAATTCAACAGCATACAGGGAGAAAAGGTCACCCAGCTACCTTTCCTAACAACTGCTGCAGAAAGAAGGTGGGGAAACAAGACCAGATTTCTTGACACAAAGCCTCTCCTTTCAGTGGAATCAGGAGGACATCTCCAGCCAGTGTGCTATCCTAGCACCTAACAGTGAGCTACTACAGCTGCAGAGTTCTTATGAGACTTATGTTACCTGTACAGCAGACACACACACACCCCCACATGCATAAGACATAGGGAGTAATGTTGCAGTACTGTAGCAACAATGTGGGAAAGGTCAGTGAGAGACCTTATAGGAAGGGAAGTGACTCACACTGGCACTCTTATGCCACATACTCACAAGCGCTAAGATGCGTATGTACAAAGAGTCCGTTCAGCGTTCAGGGCTTTTATCCTCCAGTCATCATTCTCATGATGACACAGAGAACGAGGGACTCTGGCTACCCAATCCACCCTAACATCTTAGGATGACGACCACATGTTGTTTCTTGACATGTGCTTTTTTCTTAACCCTGCAGAAGCTGGCAGCGATCCCATTAATCCATCTCATCTTTCAGGCTTATGTAAACAGTCAAGAAAATTTCCAAAGACAAAATATTTCTTAAGGAAATAGTTGCCCTCCTATAACCACTTCTCCCAAATGCGCATAATTCAGTGAGTAATATCTCAAGGGGTCAAAGCTTATTTTTTTCTGCTGAAAACAAAGCAGGTTACAACATTGCTTTTGGAGCCCCTGGTACTCAAGCACTTTCCTGAAGGTCAACAGGAAATAACTTAAGGCTTATAGTTTAGAATCAGCTTGTTAAAACCATTAGTTGAAGTTGTTTCATGCAAATAACTCTTCCTGTCCCATGCAGGATTATGTTTTGTACCTTTCCACATGCTCCTATCTTATCTAATGAAGTCATTTCTAACCTGACAATTCGAGTATTCATCTTAGCTAAGCATATTTTGCAATGTGTCACTGAAATGGTAATCCGTCTCCTTCTTTCCTTATCACTAGGTATGGAACATTTAATAATTGACACTTTATACAGTCAGTATTAAATCATTTTGGCAGAACTCTTCATTTATTGGTCTCAAGACAATCCTTTTTTTCTCCTCCCTGTGCCAGGGGTGGAGTAGTAGGGAGAAAGGAGAAGCCAACCTATACAGCTTAGAGTAATGGGACTTTCCAGTGAGAGGGTGGAGGAAAGAGGGGAAATTGTTCTATTCTTGGGTCGACTCTAGAAAAGTATGTGGTAGCAAAATCCTGGCCCGACCTCAGTAAGCACAAGGCACTATCTGCATCTACTTCAGTGCCACAGCTTACTTCCTCTAGCCAAGAGTCAGCAAATTCAGGGCTGCCTCTGACCTTCCCCTTCCATGTATCAATGCACTAAGCCTTTGTGCATAGGCAAAGAGACAAACAGCAGAGCTACATAGAAAAGAAAGGAACACAAGAGCCAAAGTTAGGGGCTTGGTACAGTTTTCTCAACCTCCTGCTCACTGTCCCTAGCCTGTGTCCCTCCACCACTACACCTGCTCTGCTCACTGCTGCTCTGAGGGTTCCCCCTTGGTACTGGGGGCATCGCCTCCCTCCCTGTGCTGGCAGAAGCACTGGCTCACATCTCGGCTGCACGAGGACAGTTGCTTTCTCTCCAGTTACAGTTGTGCAGATTGTTATTATCTATTTCTTTTGATGCAGGATGTGGTTGCCTTTCTAAGCTGCAAGCTTCTCATCCCCCAGCATCCCCAGGTTCTTATCCTCAGGGCTGCTCTCAATCCATTCCCCGCCCAGCCTGTATTTGTGCTCAGGATTGTCCTAACTTACATGCAGAACCACCTCTCAAGCCTGTCCAGGTCTCTCTGGATGGCATACCTTCCCTACAGCATGTCAACTGCACCTCAGCAAGTTTGTGTCATCAGCAAACTTGCTGAGGGTGCCCGCAATCCCACTGTCCATGTTGCCAACAGAGATGTTAAACAGCACCGATCCCAGTACCAACCCAAGGAATGCCACTCGTCACAGCTTGCCACTTAGACATTGAGCCATTGACTGCAACTCTTTGAGTGCAGCCATCCAGCCAGTTCCTTATCCACCGAGTGGTCCATCAGTCAGATCCATGTCTCTCCAATTTATAGACAAGGATGTCATGTGGAAGACAGTGTCAAATGCTTTGCACAAGTTCAGGTAGGTGATATCAGTTGCTCTTCCCTTATCCACCAATGCTGTAACACCATCATAGAAGGCCACCAAATTTGTCAGGCACGATTTGCCCTTGGTGAAGCCAGTTGGCTGTGACCTCCTTATTTTCCAACTTTCCTTCTAAATGGGAAGGTCAGAGGACACCTTTGAAAACGGTGCTATGTCTAAAAGCAGAAGGATCTATTTGTTGGGAACCTGCCTGGCCTTAGCACCCAGTTGCCTCTGGGAGTCAGTTTTGGATACTCTCTAGCTGATCATTCCCTTTTAATGTTCCACGTTTGCTGAAAGGCACCAAAATCGTTATTGTGAAACCTACCATTTGAGTTGTCTCTCTCCCTAATAAAATTTGCTTTATAGTTTTGCAAACAAGAAGATTTATTTTCCCCTCAAGATAAATATTGATAAACCTACTTCAGTCAATATTTACTATTTGGTTTTGGGAAGAAGCAAAAAGTCTAGCCCAAAGTTTAATAGAATTTGATATCTATTTTTTTATCTACACTAGAAACACAATATCATATTGCTGCCTTGGCAGACGAAGGAAAGATAGTTTTTGTTCATATTACTGAAACTGTATGGGGCACTTTGTAGTAGAAGGACAGGAGCCTGGGGCTTGCGCACCAGATATAGCCACATTTTTTACAGCCAGCAGCTTTATGTTGGTTTTTATTTTTTGGAGGGAATACTAAGGTATGGGTTAGATGTGACCTGTCACTTCTGTTACAAATGGCTGTACCTCTGTGACGCAGAGGCTCTCCTCTCATTCCTGCAGGAGCAGATGTTTCACAAGCACTCTAAATACAACAGTGCTTGCTTACGGAGCTCTTCACTGTGCTGTGTGAAAACATGTGCATTAATTTGACCTGGCATAAATTCGTAATTCTTGACACCTAGAAAATGAACATATTACCTTATTAAATGCTGCTCACTCACAAATGTGCAGACCAGCTGTTTCCTCCCTCCCTTATTGAACTGTAGCAAGCACTTTCTAGAGGAAAATTAAAAGTAATGATTACAATCAATTAAAAAAATCCAATTTAAATTCTTCTGCTACACAGGGAGCTACAACATATTTTCAAGAATATTGTGTTCTTTTTTTTTTTTTTAAAGTTCCTATATGTTATGTTCAACCTCCTATAGATAAAATATCCTCCTTGAAAAGCACAGGTTTGTTTACTTTGGAGAATGTGCATATACCTAAGCAGAAAAAGGAAACCTGACTGCAGAAATATGGGACTTTTCTCATCCTAAACCAAGCTGAAATTGTGGTAAAATATAAACACAGGTATTTCCTCAGGCAGCTATGTGGTTGATGACTGATCTCTAAAAGACGTCTGAAATTCAGCCATCCCCTAAACGTATCTGAGGGCTCTGATCAAGTTGTAAGAGAAGTTGAAAAATTCAAGCCATTTCAACCAATATCAAGCAATTACACCCTTTTGCCAGTTCTGATAATTTTTCAGGATTCAACATGGAATACACCAACTTTCCCTGCACATAAAATGCCTTTAGATACGGCTTACACTGAGTTGCACCTGAAGAACACTTTCAGTACAGGCATGGGATGAAAATCACTCCCTTGCAAGGTTTCCCTTGCAGGCAGCAGCTTCCCCCCCCTCCATTTCTAATCTCTTTGTAAAGTATTGCTTTTTAACGGAAGCTTTTCCTTGGTATTTTAGCAACTTTGATCGTAGAAAGCAGAACCTATATCTTGATAAATATGTATTCTGCAAGAATGCTTTACTTGGCAGAACAAATCACCAGCATTGGAGCCAGCATGCAAATTTTGATTTACGACCGCCGTCAATGCTTGCCAAATGACAGCTCTGATGAAGGGAGCCAGAACAACCTTTGTTTGCTACTCTGATTTAGATACATCGTTCCTTCCCCTTGCAACTTTTCTTTTGCATTCATGTACGTGTCAATACGTGTTCGCTAAGATTTGTGCTCCAGCTACTTACTTGGTTTCTATCACATAGTGATTGCTGTTTGGTCCAAAGCGCTGACATCTTTTGCTGGGTGCTATTCTCCCACTCACTTGACGCTTAGGTGACCTTAGCTTCATTGGTATTCAGTCAGTGTCAGAGATGCGCTTGCTTCAGCTGCTTGGGCCTCGGTGAGCAGGTGGAGAAATGACCGGTTGAAAATGAGTTGTTAAGGCCGCTACAGCAAAAAGATTGATGCAATTAATTTTTCATTACGTACAGTGTCTGTGGATTGTAATCAGCTTGGATTGTTCTTCCTCCGAGGCACAAATAAAATGCAAATGGTTTTTGAATGAAAGGAAATGTTCTTTATGAGGTACTGTGCTATTCAGAGCAGCAAAATGGCTTGAAATAAATGGGGATTACGAAGAATGTTTTATGAATCCACCTAGGAGAACTTAATATAAGTTTCATGCAGGGAAAACCACAGGTGAGTTTCCCATCAGATGAACATATTAATGCTCAAGCAACTGGAAACAAGAAAGAGCCAAAGGCTTTAAGCCTTATTTAATAATACTATTACCTAGCTCTTTTCATGAGGAGATGTCAATGTGCTTTACGGAGAAGGTACTTATCTTACAGATGTGTTTAAATGAAGTATCTTTTCCAAGCCCCCCTCTCCTCTCTACAGCAAGGAGTAGAAGGCACGTCTGCTGTGCCCTGCCAATGCTTTACCCCTCGGCGATGCATTGGATCACAGCAGCGATCACAGCAGTTCTGACAAGCCTATTCACACAGCAAAGCATTCAGCCGGACAGAACAGTTGTACTGCAAAGTTCTTTCAGAAGCCTGGCCGCAGAGTCAGCAAACACACACTTTCCATACTGGAAACATGGCACCTAGAGATTGTTTTGTAGTGCACAGACCTTTCAGAATTGGAGCTCTTGCCTTACAAAGCAGACACCAGCTTGGGAGTAGGGCTACTATACCACCTACTAATTGGTCCCACAAATCAGGATAAATGAAATATTTCTCACCTGGACCAGCAGACTCAGGACTCAACTCACCGATAGCCTTTCTAGTCAAGGAAGGTGGAGCTTAACTGTGGGAGAAAGGCCTTTGGTTTTGTCAGCAAGTCTCAACGCTGGTGTGTCTCCTGGAGTTTGCATGGTGCTAGTCAGATGGGGATTTAGAGAATAGGGTAGTAGATCTGGTAACAAAATAAAAATTCATTCCATGTTTCCCTCAAAACAGAGTGAGAGGGAGATCTTGGTAGGAAGAAATGGGTAGTTTCCCTGCAGTTAACTGCAAGTGTGTGGAAGCTGAAGAGAAAAGAAGTGGGAGGGAACGCAATGAGGTTTTATTGCTTGCAAAACACAAATGGCGATGCTGTCAAAGGAATTGCCACCAGCACCAAGGCAAGGGTTTTGCTAAATTTCCACAGTATTGCATGTAATGGGTTCTTCCTTCTGGGTATTGCTATAATACATGCACATGTTACAACTTTTAAGGCAGTGTAAACTACTGGATAAAGGCCTAAGGGACCATGTGCCTATGGCAGTCAGTTGAGAGTGTTGCATTACCAACTCCCTCTCTTCAGAAGTATGGAGTGACTGGCTCCCATTTAGTCCTACACAAGCACATGCGTGCTTAAAATCATTAATCAAATCCTGGTGATACCAGTGAGCCATGCAACTTCATTCACAGCTTGGGGACTGTTTTCTTCTCCTGGAGCTTTCTAAGAATTAAGCTAGACTGTCAGGCAAGGAGGTGAAGACTCTGACAGCTACACGCACCAACAGCTCCTGCTGGAGCAGCCCAAGCTGTGGACGCCATTGCTCAGGTCAAACGCAACTGGCAGCATGTGCTCATGCGTGCGGCAGGGGTTATAACTGCCCAGCACTAACCGAGAGGTCTGCTCCGCTAAAGTCAGTGTTAATTTTGTTGATGTGATTCACAGAAAGGCTACACCAAAGACGACTGACTTGGGGATTCCCAGCACAATTTTCCCCTCATTTTCATTTTAAGGCAATGCTGTTTGGTTGTTCTGCATGTTTGGGGTTGTTTTTTTACAGTGTGTACCCATTTAAATCTGACTATTTTGTTGCATTATGGCAGAGGCTAGCCATTTATCTGAAATCTGATGTTTGCATTTCACAACTAAAGTAGAAACATTTAAATCCATGAATATGTTCCAGCGCTTTGCTTTCCTTGTTTGCATTCTCAAGCCCTGACAAAAATCCATGGATATTAGCTGATATGAGTAGGCACATTTTCATGAGAGCTTAATGCCTTTTAACCGAATTGCTACCTTTAAAAGATCTCACTCAACAGATTAGACTTATTTGGCCTCAGTGTTAGCCTGACACTGCTCTTTCTAAAGTTCAAACAATATCTAGTAGCTGAATTATATCAAGGACATTTTAGCACAACGAAGCCCTCTTCTGCTTTGGAATCTTTGCAAGTCAACACAGCATAACATATAGACCAAAAATGTAAATATCTAAGCACAGTATTTTCAAATTGCATTTGGCTTACACAGCATACATTTTCTATCAGACTGAAGACACGTTATATTCAACAACTCAAAACTATTTCATGTCCTGCAAAGAGCATATATGGTAAAGTCAGTTCACTGCTAGAAAAGATCCACCTACTGTGCAAATCAGAAATGAAAAGGAGATGGACAGCCAGAATCTGGATTGCTTTGTGTTTTAAACTGAAATTGCACGCAGATTTTTTCACGATGCCCTTGCAGAATATATGGCATCTTTCTAAATAGGAAGAAATGAACACTCAGGAGAGAATAGTGGCAGTATGAACCAAATTAAATCCTTAATGGTTGGGAAATGGGAAAGAAAGACTGTCAGTCAGCCTAGGTCAAGTCAGGGCTGTGAAGTGTAACATAGTCCCACCTCTGCCCCACAAAACCATCAGTCTATCAGCAAGGCCACTGGCCTTTTCTTCATGGTATGATTTTTAATGTGCTGGTTCTTTTTTTCTAACCTCATATGAATTCTTTTCCTTCCCTTCAATCTTTCTTCTCTCTTCATTTTCTTTTACGCTCTCACTTTGCCCTTCAAAACCTCATTTTATTGTGTTTCTGGCTGGAGAGACTTAGAATAGTGGTTTTTTGGCTTTTTTTTTTTACTTGATCTACGTTTTCATAATGGGCTTCTTAAAAATTAAGCTCTTTTGTCACAGTCTCTGTTTGCCTGATACGAACCTAGAGGAAACATGCCAACATACATATGAGCCACATATCTGAAGAGCAAAAGAGTTAAAGGCAGAAGCCCTTTGGGACAGGGAGGATATTTTGAGTGGAATTTTTCCTCGGATTGGAACATTCCTGTATCATTCCAATATTTGAGTCCACAAAATATCAAGCAAATATTTCATATTTATGTGGGTTTGATTTTAAAGGAAATGGCATGTTATGCTGAAGGAAATAAAGATAATCAGCCTGGGCCTGCCCCTCGGTAATCTGTGCAGTTTATATGAAGATTTCCTGACATGTGAAATGATGCTAAGTGGCATGAGTGTTTGTTTAGTTTTATGGATCTAAAGGATCTGCAGAATAAGCATCTGTGAAATTTTTTGCTCTCTGCAATGCAAAAAACTCTACTTGATTTTGGACTGTTTTAGAGAATGACCAGTAGCAGATGCCTATGTACAAGGGTAAGACCAAAGCCAGATTAAATTGGTATTTCCCCAGTACACTGAAGCTTACAGTAAACCAAGACGTAAGGCCCCTTGAATGGCATGTGGTGATGGGGATTAACACTCTCCAGTGACTTTTCTATTTTTCTTGAATTTATTCAGTCACTTTTTGAACCTTTGTAAGCTCTTAGCCTCCACACCATCCTATGGTGAAAAGTTCCACAGATTTAACTGCATGTTTCATGAGAAAGTGTTTCCTTACATTTGCTTTGAACCTGCTCATCCATTAGATTGCTCCTCTGATAAAACCCATTCTGTACCACTGATCAGACTGTAGACCTCTCCCTGCACACTACGTTTCAGAGGCTGGTATACCATGACAAAAAAACCCCAAAGAAACTAGCTTCAACACAATACTGAGCTCCTGCTACATGCCTGGACTCTTGATGTAAACATGCATTCGTGGAATTTTGGATGGGGGTTGGCAAATCAGATGACGATATGCCAACAGATGTTCCTGAAACACACAGAATATGTTTAAGCATCTTGCCGTGATCTGAGAGTGTCTGCAGCATTAAGCACAAAGAGAAACAATGCTGTCTGCTTGACAGCCAATTGCTGGCACTTTAAAAAGAGAACATCTACCTTCATATTTCTGCTTTATTGCTTTGCATGTATTTGTGGCCCTCCAAAGCAATAAAGGGAAAATTAAGCCCTCAATGTCACAACCCATAAACTAATTTTGCTAACAAAGAACAGAAAAGGAGGGGTTCAATAGGAGCAGAATTTCTTTCCATTTCTAGGAAGCAGCCAAGTGATATCGCCCTGACCTTTCCTTCAGCCATTTGTTCCTCTCTGCTTCTCCCTTGGATGTGTTTCTGTGTCACTTAGCAGTCGCATAAATAATGTCAAGAGTCTTTAAGTCATGGAAAGCTGCAATGAGCCATGAGCCATTCCAGATTTAATTAGGTACACAAACTAAACCCGCAGTAGTATGTCTGGGGTACCATGAATGTCACAATCACAAGTCCTTTCTTGGTGAGGGCAAAACATTGTTAGGAGGCATAAAGAAAGCTACTATTTATTATAGAAGCAGGTTTTGATTTCACTGGTTCTGTTTCAATTAGCAGACATCCACTCTGTTGAACAAAGACCTCAGGGTATTCCTCTCTCTATCCTGCCTTTGTTCACCCGCCAGTTTTTAAGGCTGGGTTTTTCTAAGAGGATATGGTGAGTAATGCTCAAACCAGCTGAGATACTGTCTTGAGGTAAACATGACATAACTATCTGAGCAGCTCAGGCAGCATTCCCAGCACAGGAAAAGAGTTAGTGGCTTTCTGAATAATACTTTGAACCTTGAGGATATTTCAGACTACCCTGTAAAGTGCTCAGCTAGGCCCCACTCTGCTCTCAATGAAATAGTAAGCCCGATTCATCCTCTGTTCAGTTATTGCGGATGACAGCTATTTTTGAAAGCATGGCTTTTGAAGAAGCACAGAGCAGGGATTAGGGTTACAAAAAGACTTTGGGCCAACTGCCTTCCCTGTCACGTGCCTGGCAGGCTGCAGGCCAAGCAGTTTTGAAGACAGTCTATCAGAAGGCAACATAAGTAAATCAGAACACAACATAAGTAAATCAGAAGGCAATGATGCAAGTGAGGACAATTCAAATGCTTTCATTAAATACCCAGTTCTGGAAAGTCTGCTTGTAGCAAAATTGTTTGACAAGTGTGGCTAATGCTAACACAAAGCTAACGGTCCCCAGTAGAAGCAGTTGAAAAACAATTTCCCTGACATTCCTATAAGCACTTAAATCATTATTGATATTTCATAGAAAATTCATAAGCTTCAATATTTTAGAGCTGGTTAAAGACACAGGGTTTGTAGCTTCTATGAAAGTTATAGGTCCATTTTTTTAACTTGAAAACCACTGCCGTTATATATGCTGTTTGTAAACAGCTATTTGAATATCCTGACAGGCCTAGGTGAAATGAATTGAAAGCTCTTGACTCACTGTAGATGAACTAATGTTTAAGAGCCAGCTTTAATTCACATTTATCTTATGCAGTTTGACCAGTCATTCATTCCTGCAGTTGAGAGAGAGGCAGGTGAAGTTACAATTTTTTCCCCTTCATTTTCCTGGTCAAGTTTCTCTCAGTTACATGTGAGGGACTTGCTGGTGTACTAGCTGAGTTTTCTGTACAAGCTTTCTATACAGAGTATTTCTGTCCAGGTCTGCTGCTGGCACTTGTAATGAGTATTTAGCGATACATACAAAGCATGTAAGAACTGATGCAAGAAGGCTAGGTGCATTAAGGCAGGGGAGGGGGAGACTCTACAACTTTCACTATGGTGTGAATCAGGGCACAGGAAGCCACATTATAAAATGTATTTTTCAGAGGGGGAATTTAATCACCTTATAACCATGGCATGCAGCACATATTTAGCAAAACACTAAACAGTACAGCTGCGCAAATCTGTGGGTTTCGGTGAAACAGTTTTGCATGGGAAAAAATACTCCTGTTGAAACTGTTTGGAGGAGGGAAGGCAAAGTTTTTTTGACAGATAACAAAAGCAGTACATGAATTGATGACTCAGTATTCAGAAACACTGAAAACATCTATGCTTAGAAGGAATCATCTCTTTAACAAAGTATCAGCATTTAAGCACTTCTTGGGGTTTTTGTTTGCAGGAAGTTCAAAGTTTAATCTAATTTTGGAATTTTCTCTGAGCTCACTGAAGAGATACACAATATACTAGCTCAGCTGAGCTTTCTGTATTAAAGGATCAACATAATTTGCTGTTCAGTGCAATCTCAAAGACTAACCAGGTCTTACCCAATTCTGGTAAATTTCCTGCCACTTCCATATTTTATATTAAAGGAGATTCTGCTTCAGCAAGGTAATTCAAACACGTACAACTAAGCATGTGACAAACATTAAGCAACTATAGTCTCAATGCTACACTAGGGTTTTGAATCTAAATAAAATACCTGGTCTTCAATAGGACTTCTTAGTCTTTAATATTAGTTCAGCTCAAAAACTGCATACGAATCTGTACACAACCAAATAACAGAGCTTACATCCTAATCTCAGTGAGACAACACTACGTGGGGATAAAGCACACGCTGAGAGAATTTGCGCGCTGCATCCCTGGTCTTATCTGCTCTTCTCAGTTTGGCTGTGGCAAAACTGCACTCTAGTGGAACTGAAGCAGAACCACATGCTCTGGGCTGACTCCGTATTTCCCCAGTCCCTTTGCTTGCCTTCGGCTCTGCAGAGGTATTTCAGGTGCCTGACAGATTTTACAGGCCTGGAGGTCACTTAGAAAATACTCCAGCCTGCGATGATCCCAAATGACACTCCTGAGGTATGATTAAGAGAGAAGTTTTCACATGTTTTTTAACGTATGGCTACTCACCTCACTGGATTAGAGAGCAAAAGCATTCAAAAGGTACACTGTGGAGTCCCTAAATCTCCATGGGGTGCAACACCATTAAACCACTATAACATCTGGGGTCGTCAAGATTATGGACAGGTTATTTTCCCAAAGCATCTGCAGACTCCACTGTTTCAAGTGACCACTAGTATCTTATTATTGAAAATGTTTACAGATTTTAAATGCCTTAATAGGACCTGAGTTCTTTATAATATCTGTCCCAAGAGCACCTGACCTTCAAGATGGTTAAATCAGCATTGATACACAAAAGTCAAATAGTAGAGCCAATACGGGAGTTATTGCGATTAACTGAGTTGAAGTGAGGCTAATATCAGTCCCTGTTATCTGAACAACCCAAGATGTCCCTTGGCTAATGTCCAAATCTCACCTGACAGGAAAATAGAACTAAAAGGCTTTTGGTTGCTACACATAGGCAATAGCCACCAGAAGGAACCTATTCATGCCACGTTAACTTCGCTTGTGTGAACTGTATGTTCTGAACCAAGGCCAAATGGAAGCTTAAGAGGACCAAACGTAACCACACAAATTACATAGGAATTAGTGCAGAGTTATTAAAAAACCACAGGAAGGAGCAAATCTGGGGACTCAGTATTACTTACATTGACATCTCTTTTGCTTTATACGTATAGATATTGCTGTAATTTCTGTTGCCATCTTCTGTTACAAAGGTCAGTATGGACATGATGCCACCAAGTAGGTCTGGACTCCAGAGTGCTGTGCAACAGAGCATGGTAAATAATAGGTGAGGACACCAAAGAAGCTTCTGTTCTCAGATTAAAGAGAAGCTTGTGAACACTTCTACACAATGGAAATTAACTTTGTTTCATTTTCCAAACTGAATGTAAAATTTCAGTAGACTTTGGCAAATATTTTTGGCCTGAAAAGTAGAAGTGAGGAAACATATTTTGCATTTTTAAAAATGAAATTGTTAAAGACTTTGTGAAGCAACTTTTTGATTACCCATTATCTTAATTTAATTTTTGAAGGCTGAAAAAACAGTCAGGACAAAATATGAACCAGAAATGTATTGTTTGATCCCTGTTTCTGTTTAAGTATTCATTCTAAAGGTTTGCGGCCAGTGCCATGTTTTTGCTGCTGGTAGCTGTTTTGCTGCTGCACCTTTTAGATGAAAGGTGCATCAGGCAGGTCATGGTATATCTCAGGCATACCCTTGATGTGTGCAGAGCAGAGGGCCTTTGAATCTTTCCTACTACGTGTGCCCGCAGCACAAAGCACAAGGGGACTACGAACGTGGTTTGATGATCTAGGATTCACACTAGTACTGCCGGTAATAAAGAAACATTCACAGTCTGTATATCAAGACCCCATTTTCTGCTTAACGTTTTAACCTGCACACTGAATTGCAGATTTTGTGATACAGGCAGCACTTCCAGATGCTTGTTTCAAAAATACAAAGAAATTTAAAAGCTGTTCACAATTGATTTAGGGAAAAAAGAACCCACACAAGGGACTGTATTTCTGTGATAGATGTGCCTTCATCTTGACCGTCAGCAATGTCACAGGCTTTCTTTGCAAAACATAAAATGCCTCCCTTTGCAGGGGAATTGTTAGCTAACTCTTTTTGAAATAGCATCAAGGGAATGTAGTGTTCTAACTTCAATTTCCAGAATGAGGAGCTAAGGTTGAGCTCTTCCCTATGCACTAAAGAACCAAGTGACTTAACATCATTTGTTTTAGAGAATTCTCTCCTTTTGTGCTTAATATTCCATGGTCTCCATCATTACCTCTTTTTAAAAAAAACAAAACCCAAAAAATCGGAACAACAAACCAACCTAATTCCCCACAAAAAACCCATAACAGATCTCTTTTTCTCCTATTACCATAAAGCCGTAGACCATCAGTCAGGTGCATGAATAAAACATTCTGAACAATTTTTCCATGTGCCTTGTCCTGTTTTGGTCCCTGTTGAAGCTGTTGGCTTCAGGCAATAATTTGTTAATGCACGTGTCTTATGTTTTCTTGTGACTGTGCAGGCTGGGAAAGTGACTTTGAATAAAGGAGAGAGGAAATTCTAAGGCTGTAACAGAGTTGGGCCTAAAGGTAGGGCTATGGACTGACAGGGACTATCATCTTATAGCCATGCCTGTAGAAAGAGATTTTTGCCTTCAGAAAAGGGAGAAGACTTATTTCAGCAATTGACTGATACACGGTAATGTATTCAATAAAGCCTAATAAAAGGACTAAGGCTGTAGTTTCATGTCTGTCTTAATGCTCTTCCAAACACGGGTAGTTCCACTACCCTCCCACACCACCTTCCCATGGTTAGGTGGTGAGGCAGAGCAAGGGACAGGTCTGTCACTGTGACAGCGCACCCTACTCAAATTAATTTGTCTTAATGAGACCATAATATCACAGTCCAAGGTATAAAGACACCCACTTTTCCTGAGGTTTCTGGAAAACCTCAAGAAGGCTTTAGAGATTACAGATGGATCTCCAGATGCTGACGGTCTCCTAAATCATAGGTCCCTATTGCTCATTTGCTCCAAAATCTGGATCAGCACACTTTGAATAAGGCCACAAAATTCTGCTTTAATCTTTTTGTAGTGAGCTTTGAGGGGGAGACATTTGCCTCCTGTAGGAAGGAAAACTGATGAAATAAAATAGGAGGAGAAATAGAGGGAGAACATCAAAGACATTCACATTTAAATAAAGCCTATTTTGCAGATGCTAGGGTTAAGGTGCACAATAATCAATACAGCTGACATGTTTTCCTCTAATTGTCATCCTTGTTGTTCTTTTATATCAAGCCCACATGCTATGAGAAGTAGTGAAGAGACAATTTCATATCTACTAATTATTATCATGATGTTATTAATTTAGACTAAGGATAATAATAAGATAGGGCACGGGTAGAAAGAATTCATTATGAAATTAATTGCTCTGATTAGGGTCAACACATAAGATAAGGTTTATAAAGCATTTCAGAAACAATTAGTTTTGATGGCTATTTGGCATCCTAAGACATGTAAATCTAGAGCATGTATTTTACATTTCTTCCCCCTCCCCATTCATATGCTAAGTCCTCTGATAAATGCTGCTTGTTCAAAAGAAAATTGAAATCAGTGGATTGAAGCAAAGCTGGATAATGAGGTATTATTGATATATTCTGTAAATGCTTCAATTATTCCTGCTTTCAGTTTTGAAATTATTTCAGAGAAACAAAAAATAAATTAAAAATGGCTTTTTACAAAGTCAATTTTAATCTCTCCATTGCATTTGTGGTTGTTGTCTTTTCCCCTTAATAGTCATGGAAAGGGCTTGATTATAGTTATCTTTCTGAATATACTGTGGCTCTTTGTAATTCCTTTCTCTTGACTCTCAAGGGCTATCTCACAGAACGGCACCCCCCAGTTATGTGAAGCACCTGTTCCCAATTCATCTCTGTAAATGAAACTTAACACAGCTTTGTCTCCTTCCATCTTAAACACACTTCCTTCTTTTCTCTCTTTCTGTCTTTCTCTCCCCTGAATTCTTGAAGAAAACTGACAGAAAGAGCTAGCAGAAATATCCTTAACACAAAAGAGTGATTGTGCATTCAGGATGTTCTTTACCACAAAGGTCTGCAGCAGTCTACATTCCTTCCTAACGCAGTGAGTTTGGGCACTTGATTTCAATGTGATCACAGTCGGTCAATCATGGCAGCTTTCAAAGATCCTATCCTAAATAGAGGCTGTTTACAGCAAAGAGACAATTTAGCTAAGCTAACTAGTTCTGCCCCAACTGCGGTCTAATCTTCGTATGTCACAACACATGGGCTCTCAGAGGATCAGCAATGTAGCTGCCCTGATACTAGATATATCTGTTTTGGTTTTATTCACCTCCTTTTCTCGCAGTCCAGTCACTCAAACTAACAATGGAAGCAATCACCTCCTCTGTGCAACAAATGAGAAGTCCTCAGGAATTATTTTAAAAGAAGCAACTATCATTATCTTTATCTTTACAGATGGGCAAACTGAGGCCCTGAGGTGTGTAACTAACATACCCGGAAGGCCAAAGCGCAGCTGGGATACAGCCCGTTTCTCCAGAGCCCTGGCACAGAAAGAACATTAGGGAGCTGCGGGTGCATCAGCACAGCATATCTAGCTTCCTGGATTCAAGTCCCTGAGAAACACGGGAGGGTATGATTAGGAAGGGAACCAGAGCTTACTGAAGTCAGTGGAAGTCTTTCCAATTATTTCAACAAGTATCCGGCACAAGCCCCTGATGAATCCTCTGGGGCTGCCCATTGCTTGCTCTGCGTGGCTCATTAACATCAAAATTCATCTTGAACACTTAACTCCTCAGCTGGTAGGTTTGCAGGTATCTGTGCTCATCCTTCCATTGCAAGTAGCAGCTAACAGAGACAGGATGGAGAAAAGCGTGTAAGAGGGGAGAGGTCAGCCACAACAAGTCACAAGAGGAAGCAGTTTACAGGAATGGCAGAATCTCTTGCCTGTCCCCCAGGAGCTTGGCAGAAACCTGACAGCTTTGTGGCAGTTAGTAGAGCAAACACCATTTATCAGCTTATTTTCTATTGCAACAACGAGTGGCTTGATACTGTGCTCGACTGATGCTCCTAGCGAGTCAATACTCGGATCACATGCAGTAAATCCCAGGAGCAGCGCCAAAACTGCAGTGAGTGACTATGTCTCAGCGCGCTGCCAAACTCTCCTTCCTCTCCCATACTGGAAACTCACCAAGCCAATGGAGCTGGTGCAAGTTGACATCAGCACACCAGAAGGTAGAAGCTGCCTCATTTCAGTCTCTGAGGTGTCATCATTGGATATATAGCTCCAGGGGAAAGGTCTAGAAAAAGCAGCACTTTCTTTAGAAGGGAAAATAGCACTGACAGGAATTTTGGAAAGCTGCAGTAATGCAGTACGCTACATCAGGTGATACGCCACTCAAACTATGCCCTGTATCAGTGCAAGCTACATTGTTTCATGAGTCTAGTTCAATAGCCAGAAAATAAATAAAACCCCCCAGATTATACAGCAGCAGGCAGCCCTGCTGCTCAATACCAAGTAATAAAAATGAATTGAATGATCAATAGGCTTTTCTGTCCACCGGGGCTTTGAAGATTCTGCTGTCGTGCTCTCTGCTATAATTAGCACTTGATGAACTTAAAATGTTTAATGACTGTGAAATTGCATTCCTATAGAGACAATGCACATCTGGAATAACAGCATGCAATTCAGGGTCTATGGAGTCCTACACCATTAAACACAGAACTTCAAATAGAGTTTTTACCGTGAAAATGGAGCAGGCTCTTTGACATGCTAACATCAGCTCTGGTCCACTTGCTTCTCAAATCACTGGCGTAGCAGACAAACTTCAAAGAGCTCAGGATACGCTTTAAAGTGACTACAGCTTTTGCTTGTTTAGGAATGCATGTACTCTCCCGGCAGTAGATGAAGAGAGCCAGACCACCCTTACCTCAGTTTCACCTTCATAGTCGGAATGAAGGCAGAATGGGGTATATCACTCTCTATATACACCAAGATATACATACAGGGGGAGAGAAGTCATTAAACAATGGCCTCATTCCAGCTGCAGTATAAAATAAGCTGCTTTGTGATATAGATTAGAAAATAGAATCTTTTGCAGAGAGAAAAAGGAGGAAATGCATTGCAAACATGATTGACTCCAACTGACAGTTTTGCATGGCTGAGAACACAATGCAGGTATACAGGAAAACAAACATTTTCTTCTCCAGAATCAGCATTTTTCACCTTACATGTTTCTGCCTTGCACACTAAATGAAAACAGCACTCACTTGCCCAAGATAAGGGAACACATCTGAAAAGAAAAGCTAAATTGGCAAAGATAAGATAAAGGGCAAGGAGAAGTTTTCCTTCCCAAGTTCAGCAGCAACTTGGCCATGAGCTCAGTTTAGGATTGATCCCTTTGTAAGGCTAGGATATCCTGGACTAACGTTTGTAGCAGTGCTATTCACTACTTATCCTGGCAACTAAAACCCCCAAAGAGAAGACTCATTGTATCAGACAGCTATTTCCAAAGAGCATACCCACAAGATAGATCAGGTGGTGCCATCAACTTTGCTTTATGGGCTTGTTCCAACAGAGTATGAATGGGTCTCTCAGAAGACATTCACCATGAGAAACTGTCAGTCTCAGAATGAGGACCTACAATACGGGAGCACTACCTGGCAGCTCAAACCAGCCTAAACTGCATTTCACTCTGTGCAAGTCTAAAAAAAAAAAGAAAAAAAGAAGGCCTGCAAATGGATTTTGTCCTTCTAGGGCTTTTCAGGGCCAGTGTTCAAAATCATATCCCTGGTTTTCCAGTATCATGCTGGGCAGATATTAAAAGAAGCTTAGGCAGAGTCCCAATCAGAATTATCTCCTTTAATGCTGTCTCCTCTATCATGGAATAAAATTATCTTCTGTTTCCCTATACCTCCCACCATTGGCCCCCGAGTCCAAGGCAATACAAGCATAAGCCTACATATTTGTACATATCTTGATTACATGTGTGTCTGCACAGAAATTCAACAGGGATTGCCATTTTAAATCTCATGCTTAATGTCTTCAGTTTTTAAAAGACTGCTATGGAATGGTCTTCATGCATTTATTGTGAAGAAAGAAAAGTAAAACTGTTAGCCCTATGCTAGCAGACAAGGTTAATGCATGGTAAGATATGAGGGCTGGATAAGAATCTATAGTGCTTGATCTCAGAATTCAAGCTGAAGTGCTTAAAGGTTTGTCTGCGATAACACTGCTAGAATTAGACAAGTCGCTCCTGTTTCCTATCTGTAAGATCTGAAAGCTAACAGTTCTCTGACACACAAAAATGCAATGAAAATCATACATTGCTGAAATAGAACAGTATCACATATTTAAAGAAACCTGTAAAAATATGCATGCATATAGATTAAAAAAAACAAAACAAGAAAAATCCCTTCATATATTACATGAAAAGTACCAGTATGTATGTTCTGTCTGCTTTTGTAAGATGGATGTAGAACCTTTGAAAGCTAGGGGTTAAACATTCAACCTTTACTTTGAGCTTTCTCACCTCTGGAGTGTTTCCATAGATACTTAATATATAAGACAACCTGACCTTTGAAAGGTGCTCTATTGAGTTTTCAAATATTATCTGATTGTAACACTTTAAACACTTTATCCCTAACCTGTTCTTGGCTTCTGTTTCCCGTTAGTATATGAACAGTCACTCTATAGGGGCAAGGTTTTTGGTTTTTTCTTCAAACTTTAGTAGCGCAGCACTGGAGCCAGCCTTTGCTTCACCAGTTATGTGAATTGTCACAACAGAACCACAGCAAAACCATAACGACTACAGTAGTTTCATGAATTCAAGTCCCTGCCGCTCTTCAACAACCCCCATACGCCTTTTTTCTCTTTTTCAGGAATAAGTGCAGGTGTAATTACATAATGTTTGCCACGTCGGCCGCGGCAGGCAGCAACAGAGCCCAAAGACATGGCACATCTTTGCTTGGCTACTCCTCAACCCATTACTTGAGTAGCAAAGGCCACACCAAATCCTGTCCCAAGAGCACACCCCAGCACACAACCTAGAACGTTAGTTACTGATCTACTGCACCTGGGTTGTTATATTCATCTAAAATGACTGGATTATAGCTTCTGTTTCAGGGAAATAGCCCAAGTTACAAGAGCTGGAGCAGCTGGGCCATTGACCTCAATGAAGACGTGATAATTTATGTCAGCCAGAGTAGCAGCTTGGTGGAGCTTTGCTGATTTAAACCCATGGAGGACTTCGCCCATTATCCCTGGAAATGTTCCACAAAATACACGGTTCCCTCTAGTCCCTGTTGTCATTGTCTTAAGCAATTACTGCACTACATTCCCAAGAAAGGGTATAGCAATATATATTTTAATCTCAAGGTGACTTACTGCCTGTTTTTCCATAACGAGAGATGACTGCTTTACTTCAATAGCTTTTATTAGTGGTGAAAAAAGAAAAGGCAGTGATCAGATTTTGTAATTGAATAGAGAAGGTAATTTGCACTCCAGTCTTCTTGGAAATGAGGCTTTTTATTAGAAAAAGGAAAAGGTCTGAAAGGTATAACTGTCTTTCATGCATTGCAGTACATAAAAAAAAAAAAAAGGCAAGAGAATAGTGGGGACTGTCCCTTTGTTCTCTTGTGTACTTTTTTCCTGGAGAGAAAACCAGAGCTAAATCCTAGCCGATCTCTGCAGCACTGCCCAAATAGTTGGCTTACTATCTCTCAGGGGTCCTGAACGTGTGCAGCCCTTGTAATTACAGGCCTTGTCTTACACTGAAAATACCAAGAAGCAGCACCAGGGAGAAGAGGGATCGGGTTCTGGAAAAGTGCATGAAGACAGTGTGAAGACCTGCATTGTGTTCCAGACCGCACCTACAAAGACACCCTCTCCCCATCCTACCTTCCACCAGCCCACAGGAGCCATCGCTGAAGAAGTTATAAAAATGGTCAGTGAATACATCCTTCATTGCTGACATATGTGAGGCAGGGATACTGCTCCTGCAAAAATCAGATGTCACGAAGAATAAGCACTGTGTAGTCTAGTTATAGCTCAGGTGGCTATCTAGAGAAGTGGAAAGCTTCAATTTTAGAAAGGGTTTGATTTAAAAATAGTGTCACAAACTTAACGAATGAGACTGAAATCAGTGTCTCAGAGCTATGCTTCCACTTGAGTAGACTGGAAGGTAGTTGAAAGCCCCAAGACTTCTGTTTCACAAAATATAAAGTAATGATTTTGACACCCTTTGGTAAAAATCTCTAGATAAAGCAAAAAACCCTGCTTATGAGTCAAATTTACATTTACATTTCATTATGAAATAGCAATTTCTTTTCATTTGCTTATTAAAATCTACAGTGAAACACAAATGGAAAGTGAAAATACCAGCTTTATTTGGAATTTTTTCAAGAAAAAAAGAAACACCAAAAGGCAAACTGCAGCAGCAGTTTAAAATAAAGACTCCACTGTCAGAAAAAAACCTGCTCGTCTCCTGATTAAGGAACAAAAGTAGGGACAGTGATAGCTTTCATAGACTATTTTTTAAAAGAGAATACTTAAATACTGTTTCATGACTGCATTTTATTCAATTGGAAAGGTTTTCTCACTGTTTTCTTCTCAGACTTTTCTCTATCTGCAGGTCACGCCTGCAAAAAACAGATAATGCCACTGCTACATAACTAGAGAAGAACTGACTGGAGGACAGAGGTGTGAATGGTTGAACCTGCCTTGACAGGAGCTCAAAAGAGGAGGATGACTTGTTGCTCAGCAAGGCACTACACAGTTGTGTAAGATGGGGATGGCAGGATCAGCTATGTTTTCAGATTTGAATCTGTCCTAAGTCTGGAACAATCAGAAACTGCACAACTGCAGCAGAAGAAAAAAAAAATTCTTATGCAACAACTTCCCATTTAGAAATCCTGAGTCACATCCCCTACCGAGAGAGTAGGCTTCTTTGGAAGACGAGATCCCAGGATCAGGCCATCTGGACTTTTTGTTCATGTTTTCAGAGCATGGGAAATTCAGCAGCAACAGCCATCATCAGGTGCAGCTGAACAACAATTTTAAGCACCACTTTTGTATATATAAAGTTTTACAGTTCAAAATTGCTTGGAGGATCTTCATGAGGGGAAGGGAAGATGAACTGTAGATTTTAATAAATGGGTGTGGTTTTGGTTTCTGCCTCTATCTTATTTGGTTGCTAAGTATATGGCAAGAATAAATGAAGAGAGATAACCTAGGGGGAAAATAACTACATTGAAAAAACAGTTCAGCCAAGCTTTATGTTTCAATTGGCTAAAGAAGCTTCTTAAACTTAATATGACCTAGAAACTGCACGTTCTCCAACAGTCCCAGCAGCCCTAATTAGCTGAAGAAACTGAAGCGTTTTACCACATAACCTTCAAATCATCTCTTTGAATTCATTCTTTGCCTCTAAATCTCACTGGTTTCCCAAGTGTTTCCTTGTCTCATTTAATACAACTAATGAAACAACTCAATCAAGGAGCAGGTTTTCATATGTGAGCAGATTCTGTCTGCATTCTAAAGGTCTGAAATCTGAAGTAAGTTACCACGCTTTGCTTTGTTAAAGCAAAATGAGTGTCAGCATCACATCCTCTTTCTGACCCACAAATGGTTCGTCAAGTACCCCACCTCCCTCTTTACTCTCAGAATACTTCCACATCCCAGGAGAAGGGTTTGGGCACAGGAATCCAAAATGCTGTGTTTCTCATGTACAGCTGCTGTTTGAAACATGCGGCCCCTCTACAGCTTTACCTTTTGAGATGGAGCATTTTGCTCCGTACCTTGCAAAACATTTTGTTAACACAACACAATTCATATTTGTCAAGGCACTGATATCGCCAGACCTGGCACATACATACAGAAATAAAATTTTATCCAGGGCAGAGGGTCAAGGGGGCATCCTGTTCACCAAAGGCCTCTCTCCCTTTTTTTCCTTCCAACAGACATTCAGAAATTATTTATATTTCAGTGACCCTTAGCCAACTTCCAGGAACAGACCCCTAGCCTAAGACATCTAACCTAAATCGACCCAAGTAGTGTGATCCCATTCCAAAGTTTTGGAAACTGACCCACACAGAGGAAGTCTGAAATTTGTACAGCATTCCTAGAGCTTCTTCTTCCTTTTCCCTTGTTTTCTTTCACTCCCTTGTTTTCACTATGACTAAGTAGGACAAATATAGTTAAAATTGCTATTAGAAATATTGCCATTGGCAAATCCTCCACTAGGGGAAGAAACTGTGGGAGTTCAATCCATTTGAAACATCAATCAATAGTATTAAGATGGTTAGAGTGTTCACGTCCTATAGGTACCTTCATATCCTATAGGTACTTACAAAATTTGGGGTCTAGTTGGCTCAGACAGCTACCCCAGAATCCTCAGTGTGGTCACTGTTAGCTTCTTTCACACTTCAAACTGACCCTAGTTAAAAAAAGGCACTTAGTCAAGAGATTTGTAAGCTTATCTGATCTGTGTTTTGAGGTCAGCTGGTAAGCAAAAGAAAATGAAATCAACTAATCCGCAAAAGAATTTTTAATGCTAGTTTTTTCTAAAAATATTCAACTAAAAGCTTGTTTAAAATATGAAAAAATATTACTGGATTTTCATTAAAAACCACAAATTTGTTCCTGCTAAAGTTGTGGGGTTTTTAGAATAACTGAAGAACATTGGGTGTGTGAAAGTTTTGGTGAAAAAAATTTGGCCAGCCCTAACAGACTCCTAGAGAACTTCTTCCTTTGTTGTTCATGCAGGAATAAGTACACAATGGGGTAAGGAAATACTTATCAGCAAAGGCTCTTACCCCTCTGCTTTCTGAAACAAACATACATTCTGTATTTGATGACTGTAAAAACTATAGAACGAGAATGCAAGCCCACAGTCTGCAGCATTATAACCCATTAATGCCAAGGCACAATGAAGAGAACAAAGGAAAACAAAAAGGGAAGAGATGAAAGAAAGCAGGGCATAAAAATCTCACCTCAAGAACCAGCTGGGATTTTTCCATCATGAGGATTTCTTGATGGAAAACAACTTCCACAAAAATTTAAATTGCATTTTTTACAGTAAATATTTCAACTCCATAGCAAGGGAAATTGCAATGGAGCTATGTGATTTCAACCATTTTCAACATTTCCAATCCTACTTTAGGTCAAAGACAAATGCTTAAAGATTGGAATATCCCTTAGGAAAAAAAGAAAAAAGTCCAGATCTCCTCACTCACTTTGACCTTCCTGGGTAAGCTTTTCTTTGACAACCAAATTCCCATCAGATGGAAGCAAACCAATGGTTCAGTACCACCTTAGATGTCATTCAGCTCACAGCTTTGACAACTTCTGCTTTCCTGGATCTTCTTGGAGTAATACTGTTCAGAGCAAGTTTGCTTCAGATTGCAATTCCTTTTAGATGCGCTTCATTTTCAGATTAACTGGGGACACAAACAGAAATAGACACTATCAATAAATGATCTGTCCCTGTTTTTCTGTACCCTATTCTGACTTCCCACGATGGGGTAACAGAGTAAGTTATTTGCTGGGCCTGTTCGCTATCACATAGACATACAATTCTGCTACAACTGTTATTCCTTTCTTAAGGGCTGCTCATTTTCTTCATGCGCAAAATTTCACAGATGCTTGAAAATGTGCTTATGTTTCTGACACTATTTTTGCCTAGTCAGAGATCCACTCACACAACTGACTTGGAACTTTCGAAAAATGCAAGGGATTCTGGTTTTGTGTCAAAGTTCAGGATTGCGCACCTTCCACAACAATTATATTAAAGAATTAGAAACAGCAACATTTAGAATTATCAGACACTTCATTTACGTATCTAAGAACCAAACTCTGCTGGAAACCTAGCTCTGTGATGCTGACTTCATGTTCTACCAGATGGTTGATTAACAGGGCACCAGAGAGTTCTGTGGGCCAATGAACTTGCTATGCAACTCCAGCGCTCACCCTTCTGCTACCTGGTACTGGTATCTTTAAGCAAATCAAAAATATTTCTTCAAACACAGTTTCACCATGAGAAAAATTTACACTTCAGAAACTTTCTAACCCATTTAAAATGTGCCTTTAGTGTAAAGCATGACTGGTTCAAGGGCATCCAGAAATGCAGCTTTGTTTCTTTCTCATTCTACCTCAGACCAGTTCGACTTTGCCTACCCGAGCTTCTGCAAACTGAGCCGGGCTTGTCATCCTCACCCCAAGGTTTCCAGCCCAGGGCCAGGAACTAGAAGTTGGTATTCCTCCAGGCTGGAAGAGCAGTGCTGGAGCTGGTGGACTGCTTGCACCACCTAGTGATGCCTGCGGGCTTGCACAGCTCCTCCTTCCTGCCTGAAGCACAAGCATATCCTGGCTGAGGATGCTGGTCATCTCTGGAGGTAAAAAGGGGAAAAGAACCCTTAAAACACAAATATTGTGACAAGAGCTAGCATCCTCTCCTCAGCATGGCCATTTTAACTGGCTTTTCCTGTGACACACCATGGAACACTAAGTTAGGTATATCTGCATCACATTTGTATGGGTAGCAGATGAACTACATAGGGCTCACAGGGCACAAGAGAGTGGTACTGCACAGAGCTGGAGAAAGCAGGATGCAATGGGGAGGGTCCACAACATTTCCACATGCATTCTTCTGTAAATCCAAAATTTTCAGACAAAAAATACTAGAGGGTCATTTATATTCCCCAGAAACAACTTTCTGTATTAAAGAAACTTTTCTGCGCAATAACATTTTCACCGCTTTCTTCACGCCTATTAAGCGACCTTTCTCCAGAGATTTTCCAGGATCCAGCTCATTGCAAGGAGGGAGCCACGTGTACATGGATATGAGACTTTGCAAAGAGCTAAAGTGCACCGGTGTCCAGGGGATAAAAGGCTGTCCCCATTGAAGCAAAATCCAAAAGATCACTGACTTAGTTTGGCCAGGAATTCACACCTACACTGCTACACAACAGCAGTATGTTATAAAAGGCAGAGGTTTGTTTGACTGTTTTTTTTTTTTAATTAGAAGTGGGACACAGGAGTGCTAAGTCTCAGGATATGTGCTTTAAGTCACTAAGCACTTATTTTAACCTGAATTGTATTGCCTGTCTCAGTTGACCTTTACATAAAACAAGTGTAATTCTTAGCTGCATTGCTAGAGTACTTCCAGGCTTTGTTGTCTAATGCTTGACAATGGCATAGAAACCTTTGAACTGAAAATTCTGTAACACAGAAATTCAGGGGATCGGAATTAAAACAGAACCAAGAGCAAAAGCAGATTTGTGCAAAACCCCTCATTTCTCTAGTTCTGCCATGAGGAGTAGGGAAGCTATTCACCTGAAAATGAGCTTATAGGCTACTGGTGACTTCATGGCGATTCTCGTTCTTTCTGTTGAGGCTGAAGGCAGAGAAGATGGGAAAGGATGTGAGCAGAAGTGAGGTGCACTCCATTTTTTCCTGGTACCATGTAAAAACCCAGGTTGAATTTGTGTTCCCAGAGATTAACGCAAGTACCGACTCACAGTCCGATCTTTAATTAAATTATCCAAAGAGGTTTCACCTGAAGAGTTAAGTTGCCAAGTGACAACTATATATGAGCTGATAGGTGCACTTCTGGAGTCTGCATTGGTCTAGTAAAGAACCACAGGAGCTTTTTCCTTGCACTTTGGGATATGAAGATACACACTGCCTTTTCTCTTCCTGAGCATTTATCTGATGACTAGTCACTTAATTCCATTAGCAATTAATATTAAGCGCTCTCCCATCTGTGGCTGCAAAAATGAAAATGCTATTACTTCAGGCAAGCCATAGGTAATTGGGCCTGAATAGCAACAGGGGGATGGGTTGTGTGGAGCGGGTGGATTTTCTGGTCTTTGTTTTACTTGATGGTCTTTTCTGCTCTTAATTTCTTTGGTTCTGGCATTTAAAAGGGCAAGCCAGTTGAGCTTTAAATTAATCCTTTTTTATTATTAACTTGCAAATCCATTAAGAATTTCCTATGTTATTTGCTTTTCAGTGAGGGCATTATTAAGAATTAAACTTAAGCCTAAAAAGAGCAGACTTTTCAGGATCCTCCAGCAAACACAAAACCAGACAGTATTAACACTACTCTGCTTCTCTTAATACAAAGCCATTCCATTGCTGTGTTTCAAACTAATTGAATGTTTATCTGAAAGCCTTCATTATGCTAATATCGATAGGATCCATCTCGATGCCAGCTTCTACTGAGATGACTCATTTTAATCTACATAGTTGCAGAGCTCCATTGCACAGTAATATGAATTTAATGACAGAAGGGCCTCAATTAAATCTCTGAGGTTTCCAGGAACATCTTCAGCTCTTCAAAAAGTTATTATCTCCCAGACACATTGATTGGCCACAGATATTTTAAAGACAACCTCCTCCCCCACCTCATTATGAAGGCTCAAGTAAAACTGACATCCAAACAAATGGTGGTTGGTGAATCAGCCTTTTTGCAATGATAGCAAGAGTTAATGGAGTTTGGACATCTTGATTTTAGCACGTCCTTTGAGAGTCATCTTCCTTTTTCTCCTGACTTTCCCACTTTGATATTGACCTTCCCTTGCTGTCATTGTACCATACAACCTCATGGGTTCCCATGAAGCATGCACTTCTTACTGGTATACCTCCTAAGATTTTGTGCATTTGTGTAACTGCCTGAGTGGGGTCTGCAGTGACAAAAGGGAATCCTTGACCCAACTCTTCTTGAGCTCCAGACTCTGATAACTAAAGCCTCCTGCTCTTCATGCTTTACCCCTCTGATTCATTGGAATAAGTGGGGGACCTCAAGACCTATCTTCTGCTAGCATAGCTCTTGTGAAGATAGTGGATCTGTGCCAGAACAAAATTCCAGAAATGTTAAATATCAGGGACAATTAGGTCCTTTGATTTGACCTCCTCTACCAAACTCAAGGACAGAAGACAGCCCAAATATTCCTATTATTTAAGAACACAATGCTCAGATATGCATCTGATCTGAGGCCATCAAGTAATGGAGAAACCCAACAAAGACTCTCATACATTTTCAGTTGCTAATTGGCTTCACTATTAATAGCTGATCCTCATTCTTACATTATTTTTTTTTTTAATGTAAAAGTACTGTGTCTTCCTAACCTAAATCAAAGTTCTTCCCCCCCCTACAGTTATTTCAACATTATTGCCAAATCACACCTCAATTAGCTTCATCCTTAGCAGAATAAATTGTCTCCCACTTTAACGCCTATGGATATAATTATAACATGCAAAGATAGTATTATTGTTAACATTTCTGTGTCAATAAAACATGGGTGTGCTTGACAACTACTGTAATTTCACATCAAGGATCTGAAATTTGCCCTGAGACTGCTATACTTGAAGATGAACTCAGGTACAGTTTCCTCTCAACATAAATGGGATTTGTCTTGAAGATGAAAAATTCTCAGACAAGCTCTGCTGTCTATCACTCTGTGCCGCCCCCTGCCCCCCC
>VXBO01004823.1:78457-149728 GCA_013400135.1 Rhinoptilus africanus
TGTCCAGGCCATGAGCAGCCAGTTTCTCCAGGAGAATGCTGTGGGAAACAGTGTCAAAAGCTTTGCAGAAATCCAGGTAGATGACATCCACAGCTTTTCCCTCATCCACTAAGTGAGACACCTTATCATAGAAGGAGATCAGGTTTGACAGGCATGACCTGCCTTTCATAAACCCATGCTGACTGGGCCTGATCACCCATGATCATAACCATACATGATTATGGATCATAACATGTAAAATGAAGCACCTTTCTAGAGCCAGGGCTCCAGTCATTCTCTTCTAAAACAGGCACTGCTCTACCACTGCAGACATTAAAAACATCAGGCATGAGGCCTCCAAGATGAGAAACCTAACTTTTTATTAATAAAAGCTGATGCTGTAGCATAACCACTTTACTCCAAGAGGTGGATTTTTCCAGGAAACCTCAAACACCTCAAAACTTGTAAGGTTCAGGCTTAAATCTCTGCAGATCTGATTTACAGCACAGGATGGTTTTGGAGAAAAAAGCAATCATGTAGCCATAAAGGTGCTTATTCTTGTGAGCAACAGAATTAAAACAGGTTAAGTAATGAAAAACAAAGGAAAGGTCCCCCTTACGAAGACTTCTGTCATAGAAGATATACTTCATTTTGCCTGTATTTCATTAGTTTAGAGATTAGCTATTTTCAAACTGCAGCATTTAAAGTCCAGAATAATTTGCAGTGTAGTGCACCAGCTTGTCAGAACTTCTGATGAGAGCTCGACTCAGGTCTAGGTTTGTCTTTTCAGCCTTACTTGCAACTTTATCTTCCTGTAAATTGCTGGTCAAACTACTCAAATTTCAACTTTTTCCTGTATTGACTTGGCTCTTATCCTCTTATATCATTAATTTTTCACGTATACTGAGAACTCAGCTGGACTCTGCTACATACAGCCTCCTTTATGCTACTCAAGGGGCCATGTGGATTATCCTTGGATTAGAAAGGCATCCAAAGGTTTTTGCATGTTTCTCAGATGGAGAAAAGTGAGGTTTGTGTGGGGTTGGGAGATGTTCATGTCAAGAGTTGATAACAGCATGAATTTCTGGATCGCAGTGGCTGTACCCACATTTGGCATAGATAAGGGACAACTGTTTAGTGTCTGAGAGCAGAATTGACCTTTGAGACCATTAATAGAACAAATATTAGCACCCATTGTAATTTTACTTGCATGTAATAATGATGCAGAAAAAATATGCTGCCCATATAGAAGGAAGGTACAGATCATATCTGTCTGGGACCTGCTGGTTTTCTGCACTGGTACTGTCTATATTAAGTTCCCATATATATGGTACAGCCCCAGAGCAGCTTTAAATGATATCGTGGACAGTTCTGCTCTTGAGAATCATTGCATTGGGAACAGCTTTCTCATAGTCTGCAGTTTCTAATGTGTTAATCAGTCTGGCTCAAGAAGCTGACAGTGTTCAGTCTGCTGTATTTGAAGGTAAAGAACAGGATTTTTCAAAGCTGTCATGCTTAATTTTGGTTATTTAATGCGACATAGCAAGGAATTGTCTAATTAGTAAATATTGTCTGATACAAATTGTCCAATACCAAACATCTGATCCCCCGTCTTTAGTTAGCATGAAGGGCTGTTTATTACTAGCGTTATTTCCAGTGTGCCTGAGAAGACAGTTTTTATTTCATTAACCCGCGCATAGGTAATTCTCAGGTAGCCGTCCTGCTGTTCCTCTGTGGGGTAGGTGTATATAGCTTATGGGATGCAGAAGGTGTTCAATTTTAGCGTGGGAGGGCTTCTCACCCTTCAAAACTACAAACACCCTTCAAACCTACAAAACACCCTTCAAACCACAGTTGCCTTTCTAGAAACTGGCAGTCACGCCACTATCCCTTATGTTGCTGTTCTGAGAGAATGGGTAGGAGGTAATTCCGTTCATCTCACACAGAAACTGCTTGGCCGTGTTGACATTTGCAGCCCTCTGGGATAGCCCCAGCCACTGACCTGTTTGCTAAACACTAGTTCAACTGTGTCAGTTCTGTCGAAAACTGTTTCCTGGCATTTGTCTTCAGCTCACACTGTTTTGCAGTACCCCAGCCATGATTGTTTCCATTCTTGAGGAAAATAACCTCTCTACTTAGGCCATTGAAAACCTGGGTGTTAAATGCCTTTCATGTCTTTTATCAGCGCTGGGCGCCCGCCCTCTCTGTTGTGAGAAGTCATAGCATGTCCATTTGTCATGCTTCAAGTCTGCAGACTGTTAGGGGGGTTGTTGCTGAGAGGCTGCACTGCACAGAATGACCTCTGAATACTCTGGACTGTGCAGCTGCATTTATGCTTAGAAGCAAAACTCAGAAGCACCGTCCCTGGAGCAGCAGAAATGGCACCATCTGCCTTGGGCTGGGAGGGAAGCTGAGTCCTCAGAGGCACGAAAGCCTAAAGCTATTTCCTTCTGTCAGTTATTCAACGGAAATCATTGGGAAATTACTGAGAACAACACATCTAATTAGAAAGATCAGTTCTGCGCATCATGACAGCTCTACGCACTATGCATAGTTCCTTCAGTAGCAAGCCAAGAAAGTTACTCACGGGGATGCTGGCAATTCTTTGAACGTACACACCCTGCAAGCAGCATAGACAAGGACTAGCTTTCTGATTGCAGAGCACCTCTGGCACTGCTGGATAACAATTCAGGTTGGAGGACAGCACTCCTTCGTCCTTCCTCCAGTTCTGTACTGTAGACATCTGTAAGCTTCACAGACGTTCCCCACATCTCTCCTAATGAGCAAGTTTGAATAGGTATTGTGCCATCACATCCCATACGCTTAACTGGCTCACGCTCTAACAAGATTCATTTGGGGCTTATGTTTTAATCAATGAGATAAACAGACTTGAGATTCTGTCAGTCAACAAGAGAGATAAATGTGTTGGAGCAGGAAAAAACTACAAAACTCTACATGAAAATGAGTTAATTTGTATTAAATTTTATTTTTTCCAATCTATTTTACTGAAAACATCCATATGCAGCGCAGGAAGAAAATATTGAAGGAGACAGAGAGTCTGATAGTAGACCGGAATCAGAAATTGGTTTGCAAGCCATTTAGAAAAAGCCAGTGGCAATCTAGGCTGCCTTTACAAAAGTACTCCAGTGCACTCATTTCTTGAATGTCGTGCTGAGTCTGAGCATTGTGTTATCAGTATTAGGGGGAGGTCAGACCTGAAAGAGAAAAAATTGATGAGCAGATCGTTGACTTGGAATGAGCGACTTGTACAGTATGAGAAAGATTAAAAGTACTAAAGTGATTTACGTCAGCTGAGGATCTGAGCTGGCTAGTTTAGTTTTGGCTACTAGCCAACCTAAAGGGTGAGAATGGAGCTCAGCAGTCTGCAAATAGCTGAAGGCTGTTAAATACCAAGGAGGAAATGAGATGATTTAATGAAGCACACAAAGGTGTAGCTAGAAGTAGCTGGACTTAATTAAGGAAGGGAAAATTGTAAATGAGTATCCAGAAAGCTTCTTGCTAATGAAATAGGATAGTCTGCAAAATCACCTTCGCCTGAGACTTTTACAACTGGGTGTGACAGAATACAAATGTCTTGCAGGTCGAGGAATATTGTGTGCTTATCGCATAATAATTTATAGATACCACAGGGCAAAGCTAGCTGAGGCTTCGCAATCTTGGGCTCATCATATTTAAAGCTTCCTAACAGACACAACAAATAATATGAGCATCTTACCTGTTGCACACGATCATGTATGTTTGAGAGTCACAAACACATACCCAGTATATTTTTTGTTGCTCCCTTTAAAGTATATTTGCTCCTCTCACTTCTAAAAAAAAAAACAGAACCCCCAAACCCTAGCATGCTTAGTAGAGAACTGATTTTACGGTTAAATGGAGAAAAGTGATGGTAACTATGTGGAAGAGCAGCCAGGATAGCCCTTGCCAAAATTGTTGGATCAGAAGATGTTTTCTGAGCTGTCTCAAAATTCTTAGAAAATGTCCACCCTGCAGGGAAGGCACTGCAAAGGGGCTGCTTTTGCAGTCCCAGGCAGGAGAGAAACTTGAGCTCAGCTGGAGCATTTAGGTACCTCTATGATGCAAAGAAGAGGTATAGAATTGTTACTGCTCCCTTGACATTAAAACCAGTGGCAACGAAGTGGGGGAGTGACATTTCCATTTGCGAACAAACTGTGAATCATTAGCTCAGATATTTGAGAGATGGAGATTATTCTGAATTTGCTAAAATGGCCACATCTGAATTTATTTCACAGCTCATTAGGGAGCTGCGTATAATAAATTACCCAGCATGTTATGTTCAGCTAACCTGCCAGCTCCCTGGTTTGTTTTATGTTCTAGGTTGCCGAATGTGAATAAGTGAATAGTGCCTATTCGACCAGTGTTTCATTGTGCAAATGACAGAGACAGTGACTTGACAGGGCTTTTTTTTCTTTCCATCAAACCTAAAATGGTTTCTCGCAAACCTAGAGGTGATTTCCTGCACTCTACATCCATGAGGGCTGTTTCCAGTTGATAAGAAAGGACCCATTAGCAGAAGGACAGAGCTGCCTAAGGGCAGGAGGGCCTATTTTTCTTTCCTAATTGGCACCCACAAGGATGGTTCCTCTCTGCCAGTAATTTTCACTGCCCAGTGGGCAGGATTTCCAGACAGGCTTGAGATGTCTTGTAGACCTCAAGGACATGCTGGACACAGGCTCAGCCTCCCTGTGGTGTTATTCACTTTGGGCTGTGGTTTCATCCGGCTGCTGCACAGTGTTGCGCACAGGGAAAAAGCTTCACTTCAGTTTCCATCTATGTGGGGTTTTTTTGTGCTTGACTGCAGTGTCCCAGTTTGCTTTGTGGTCCCCCCTTACCATCTCTAGAGTTATGAGAAGGCGCAGATACTGATGTGGGGGAGAGTGGCAAAGCAGGAACAATTCCTGTGTGTATTTTTTTTAAACAACTCATCTTTTCAAAGAAGAGGGGCTTTTTATTTATTTATTTTTTTTTTTCAGAATTTGAACCCTTTTGGCAAGATTTTCTTATTTTTACTGAATCATTTTTTTCTTTTCTGTGTTACAGTTATTACCTAAAATAGGTCTCTACAGAGTGAGAAAATGTTTCATTAATTTCTTTGGTGCTTCCAAGGAAAGAATAATTCATTACTGGAACTAGTAAAAAAAAATATATATATGTATGCATGTATCATAGTATTTATGCTTTCTTATAGCAAAAGCTTTTGATGATGAACAGGGAGCTTTTATGAAATGTTTCACTGTGGAGTGTTTCCATTTTCTGTCAGCACCATTCATCGATGGGATTGATTTTTCTCACACACCGGCTGTTCCAGGCCATAATGCTGGCTGTACGAGACTGTGTGGGGACAATTCCTGTTTCCTATTCTCTGGCATGTTTGCATGGAATCTGGTCTAAAACCAAAAACTGTACTGACTATCTATGCAGATTTCCCAGTTGATTTCATTAAATCAGCAACATCCATGACTTTGATATGTATTTTATATTGGAGAGTGCTTTATTCAGTGTTCTGTGACTTCTTAAAAGGAAAAGAACCACCCAGACAAGTATTGGATGCTCTTATCTCATATAAAGAGTGCTGTGTGAAAGAAATGTGTTTTTACCAAATCAGATTTCAAACAGATATAGGAAGATTGGTGCTCAGATGGACTCAGGTTCTTCCATAAAGTAAGTCACAATCTAGACTTTAATTTACAGGCTGGTTTTAAGGGATTGGTAACATTCACAGGTACGTGAAAGCAATACACGGGTGTTAAGGCACCCGAAGGCAGGGGCCGCATTTTTAAAACCAGACTCTTACATCTGCTGGGCCGAGGCCAAGGTTTTGTCCACTCGTGTGGTTGCGTGGCTGACCAGTTCTTGCACTGAGCTGGCATTTGGGAACCGCAGGCGCCTGGCAGCAGGCAGCAGCTGTGAGACTAACCGGGGGCAGGCCGTGCCATGCCTCCGGCTCCCCAGCTGCGGACAGGGACAAAAGTGCGCTCTCTTCTTTAAACATGCTTTGATGGCAAGTGCTGTGTTAGAGTCAGGCACGAAGGCTAAGAAACTGTCTTCGTTCCCCCGTGCAATGGGTAACACTGCTGAACAACTACCCCCTTCACGCACACGTACACCCGAATAGCTCTGCAAACTTCTGATGTTTTCTGACACTGACCTAAATAGGGGATGGAAACAACCAACAGATTTGAGGGATTCCATTTTCTCCAAATCATACAGTCTACCTTAATTGCTTTCCTGTAATAATATAGTGATACGCTGTTGGCTCTGTATGAATAATTCAGGGCAGTAAAATGATAAAGTTATCAACAAAAGACGGCTTACAGTGATTATTTAATGTACTTCATAGATATTTCAAAGACAAAAAGGTATACCTGCAGGTGGAATGTGAAATACTACATCAAGAATGCATACAAATGTATTAACTCTATTACTGGGGTAGAGGAAAAAGTAAGAGTCAGCTGAAGACAGTGAATAAAACATTTTTATATTCCCTGAATGTATGCTATCTTCTTCTATTAAATAATGAACAAAAGATCTTTGCAAAATTCAGATAATCTCTTGTGCAATAGGTACACTTTAATTTATAAAAAGGAATGGGAAGACTTGAAGAAGATGCAGGACTCTCTTTTTGTGGGCTGGTTAATAAATGTGGCGCTATGTATGCAGCAGCAATATATAAGGGGGCAGATTTTATACATGTACGGGAGGGTGCTAGGGTTTTACGTTAGAAAAAATGCCCTACACGCAAAAGTTCTACTTTCTTTGTCCCCCTCACTCCCCAGGTCTGCGGGCACTGCATGGTGTGGGAGTGGTGACCCATGGTAACAACTGAAGGCAGGGTAAAAACAGAAGATAAAATGTTGGCACTCCGAGCTTTCAGGCTGTGGTGGTGTTTTGCGCTGCCTCCCTGGCCCAAGCTAGTGCTAGAACCGAAGGAACTGAGGGAAAGAGCTTTTCAGAGCAAAACCCAGTGGCTCCTAAAACCTGCCGGTGGCTTCAGCTGTGCTAACAAAGGAGAGTGATGGGGTGAAGAGCAGCCCACCTTTCCACAGCTCCCCGTTTCCCGGAGTGGAGCGAGCCTGTGCATTTTGCTGCCTGCTCAGAGGATGGGGAAGGTGAGGAGCCTCCTCATAATGCAGAGCAGGATGGCCAGCTCGTGTGCTGCTCTTGCAAGCCAGCCACCAGGCAAACAGACAAAAAAAGATGGTTTATCTAGGATTCTTCCTACATGCTGAATCCTCACTTCTGCACCTCCCCGTCAAGGAAGGTGATTTCCCCTTTCAGTGTCCTGATAAAAGTATTTGGAGAAGCAGGGAATGCATGGTTGCACATTTGGAGAATTGCCCGAGGCTCTTCAGCCACTGCCTCTGCTGTGGAGGCTCAAAGCACTGCGGTGTATCTATCCATCACTGCCCCGTCCTTTCCTCTCAGGAAGCTGTATGGGCACAACCAGCCTGCTCAAGGGAGCGGCAGGCTTTGCAGCCTAGACCTTGAGAACTACCTGACAACAAACCACTGCTTATCCACTGCTGTGGAGAACAAAGACTGTAAAGATGGAAGCTTTGAGTTTTTAGGGACAAGTCTCAAGTCCCTCTTAAGTTTGGACCACAGTTTTCTTTATTGTAAATCATTTATCCATGCAGGAAAGTTCTTTGTGTCCATTTACCCTTGAGAAGTGCAAGCACCACTAGAGATCTGCCCCTGAAATAAGCTTGCAGATTTCTCTTGTATTAAGTAAATTGCCTATTGCCTTGTTAAATACATCTTCCTTTTTTTTTTTTACATTCGCCCTGATTTAAAGCAAGTTAAAGAGGCGTCCTCACTCTTCAGTATCTGAGGAAAAAAAAAAAGTCTTGACTTAATTGTCTTTTTTCTTTTTCCTCCTCATTCTATTACCCTTTACACTATTCATTTACCTGTTCACTATTAAAATAACTATCTGATGGTGGCATTACTTGGTGAAATGATACAGATATGCTAAGTGGAGTGTGACAGATGAATTCCATAATTTGAAAACCTGCTAGCTACGAGGTAGCAGGCATTGCCTTTTTCTGTCTTTATTGACTATTAAAGCTCCATTTTGCAGCACATACTGTTCCAGTGACATGGTTTTCCATGCAAAAAGTCTTGATTTTTTTTTTTTTTCTGAAACGAAAAATCTTCCCTTCTGAGTTTGTGTGAGCTGTGTAATATTGGGGTCATTTATTCAGGCCAGAGAAAATACTTTGTTTTGTTAATAGAATGGCTTCTCATTAGCTTCCTAGAATGTAATTTTTTTCCTAATAGGTGAATTAAAACCTTGCTTATTAGTTGCAGAGCATGCAAGTGCCATTGGCATTCTTTCAGTATACCCTTGCCAAAGCTGTTGCTGGCCAGGATGTGACAAGGCAAAGGAAGAGATCTGAGATTGTGTGAATCCATCTGGTCTGAATGATCCTGATGGGAGGTCTGTCCACAAATCCCTCTTAATTCCTTTCCGTGATTGCTTTCTGCTCTAATTGTTTTGTGAAAAGACAGAATGATTGCCTTTTTGATAAGATGACATACTTTTTAGATTGAAACTGTAAAGTGTTTTCCTTCGGTGGAGGCATCCACTTTAATGGGCTAGGAGTGCTTACAAACTCAGTTAGCTTATCTCATTTTGGCTCAGTTCAGTTCAGCAGCAAACAGCTGAGGAGGAACTTCATTAAACATGTGCTGTGTGGCAGGGGAACACTGCTTTGCCAAAATCTATACTTATTGTGAAGCATGTTATTTTAAAGAGAGAAAGCCAGGATTTCATAATACAGTTATTCCCATAGTAAAGATGATTGTGTTTGTCTCTCATACAGCAACTTTCATGCACTCTAATAAACATGAATTAAACCTAACCTAACCATTTACTCTGTAAACAAAATGATAAATCTCCATCTTTAAAAATCAGCTTTGAAAATAGGCTTTTATTTTATGTATGTATCTGTTGTTAATCGGACTGCGTGCTGAAAATGAAAGGCCAGATCTTGATCTTGGTTACCCGCAAAGGAATAACAGTAAATGTGCTGGGGCTAACAGATTCATGCAGATGTTTTCATAGTGCAAAGTTTGTCTGCAAGCGTTAATGTTGGAATGGTGGCCTTGTCCTTCACTCTCTGGTGGTAGGTGTGCATGTGCGATGCTATGAGAATGGGGTAGCAGCTTGTCTTACTTCTAGCGAGAGTCCTGTGCTACTGGAAGGCTTTTTTGTAGCCGATATCTAAAGTGCAGTTTCTAATTATCTGCAGCTTGACTGGATCCCTGCCTACCTTATCTGAGAAGTCTGATAATGCCAAAATTTAGATCACACAATGACTAAAGCGGATCAGAAAGCAGAGCTTTCATTTCTTGTGAATTTCTGATGATGGACATCTAGAAGGATATTCAGGGGGTCCAACCTGCAGCACTACCTTTTTCCTCCATGGAAAAGGGAGTGGGATTTTTCCCCGGTCTCATTTAGGTGCCTTAATTTACCTTCTTTCCACTATGTATGTAGGAAAGGTATAAAAAGCTGTTTCCTGTGCTGAATGATGTGAATAGCTGTATTGTATTCATTCCTAGGCTAAAATCATCTGAATTAGACAAGGACTAAACTGAAATCTCTTTCAACCTTTTATCCCATAAAATGTTCTTGCTTAGTTTTTAAAATATTTCATTTTTTAAGTGCTTCATTCAGATACTTTCAAGCAAGGACACAAATATGCTGGTGTTATTCAACCCAAAACAGAGAGTTTTATTTTGGTTTGTGTTGTTTCTGAGCTCAGCCTCTAGGTCACTGTCCACTCAGCCCCCTGAGACCTGCAGTTTCTTGTAAGCTCCCTCTGGCCAAATGCCCAGTCCATGCTCGTGCACTTGCATGATTTTCAAAATTCTGCCCAGATGGTCTTTTCCTCTGGAATAGTTTGCGATGCTCAATCTCCCATTTTCCTGAGGGGAGAAATATATAATTTAATTTGTGGGTTTCAGTAGTCTTACTAATGGCTTTCTGCTTGTTCTGTTGTTTTTAAGTAGTTACAGATGCTTCACTGGCACTTTTATATTGTCCTGTATTGTTTCCATCAGTTGTTGGATTTCAGGAGGGAGAGATGTAAACTGTACTTCAGTTTCTTTGAGACAAAGCTGACAGAGCTATGAAAAATGAAGCACATGCTGCTGCTGAAGATTTTGTCTTTTTGGGTTGCATTTTGCAAGAGAGGTGGAAAAACTTATCCATGTGAGAACCTACTGATACGGAAATGCTTGTCTCCCAAAGTCTAAAGTGCATGAAGTAGGAAACCATTAACTTTTGGCTCAGAACTTGCCCTTTAGCAACACACAGAACATGATTAAAACAACCTTTAAGGATTTTGCTGCTGAAGATGTCTGACTGCTTCTTTATCAGCATGTCAGCAGTGCTAACCTGAGGCGTGGGCCTGAGGAGCTCAGCCTGTCTCCTGATAGGAGGGGTTCAGAGGTCTGCGCGGTGCCCCACTGGCAGCAAGTCCACCCTGCGCCTCCGCCACAACCGGGGACCTGCTGAGCTGCTTGTGTAGGATTCCTGGGGCCTCTACTGTTCTTAAAAGAACCTCCACTTTGTTTAGGAGTGTTTTAAAAAGGTGTGCTGCAGTAGTTAGGATATAATGACAAAATTTATACAAGCAGAAATTATTTCAACCTTACCTTCTGGTAATCCGTGCAACAGCAAGGCAGAAGGTTGCTATGTTCATGTTCTGACAGATTCTTTTTTAGCCTTGAATACTACAGCTAGCTGAAAACAGAAGTGTTTTCTGGGAGAAACTTTGAGAGAAACTTCTTTTTTGGCCCTGTTCGTTAAAGCTGTGTTTTTATTGTGGCTGAAGAACCACTAATTCAAGTTTCAATGGGTGTTAGTCTGGTAAGAAAGTGCTCTGAAAGCAATATTCCAAGGTGGTGTTTATGGTTCCCTCTATGTGGGTAGCTCTGTGCTTAGCTTACACCAGTGGTCAACACCACCACCAGCGGTCAGCCTCCTTTGCTCCCTGTGCTGTGAATTCAGGGAAAAGCTATGAAGTCAAATATTCATTAGCAACCTGAGGCTTTGCAATATGGCCATTTTTTTTTATTACTGAAACTGTATACACCAACAGTTCACATTGCTGCTGGTTGCTCTAATAGCTAAACCTACAGTGAAAAGCTGCAATGGACAGTGATTAAGTTTCTTTTAATATTTTCCCTCTCTGTTCTTGACTGTTGTGCTTTGGCATGTAAAATCAGCTTTTTTGAGAACAGAACGAAACTCTCAAATACTTCTGTATTAGCAGCGGCGATGGCAAAACAGGTTTTTTATCTGTGAGGAGGCTTGCAGGCACAGCCCGTTCCTCCTGGGGCTGATGTGACGCCAAGAGCTCTGGCACAAAGACCTCTAAACCGGGTGGACTCCGATGGAGCATCTGCAGTGCTTGTGCGTGGTTTGCTCTCAGTGGGAGGTCGCAGCAGAAAGCAAGTTGGAGCAAGGTCTTTTTATGGCGGTGGTGACCACAGTTGCCTGCAGCTCTGGAGAGAGAGAGAAAAGGAGACAGAGGCTGTGAAGGTACAGCACGGCTGCCAGGCTTGCACAGCGAGTCACCCTGGTCAACTCACGCCTCCAGTCAGCAGAAGACAAGGATTATTTCTAAGTACATCTGCAGCATTACATGGGTTGCCAAACGTCTGACAGCTTGAGGTGCCAGCATATGGAAAAATAGCTGATGGGCAGGAAAGAAAAAGCAAAGCTATACCTTGCTGCTCTTCAGACAGGACACAGGACACAATTATTTATTAAGGCTGTATAGGATGTCTAGCAACCTGGCTGATGACAGTGGTCCTTTCAGACGGAGACACATACTAGAATCATAGAATTGTCAGGGTTGGAAGGGACCTTAAAGATCATCTAGTCCCAGCCCCCCTGCCATGGGCNAAGTGCACACTGACGGCTCATGTTGTGCCTCTCGTCCACCAGCACCCCCAAGTCCTTTTCTCCAGGGCTGCTCTCAAGCCAGTCACTGCCCAGCCTGTATCGGTGCTCCAGTCTCCTTCTGTAAGACAGCACAGGTAAAGCAGGGTTCTTGGAGAGTTTCTCTATTTGTAGGAAAAAAAAAAAAAAAAAAAAAGAATTTATGTATCTCATCAGCTTGTGGAAATAGCGATAGCCAAGTCCCACTAAGCAACTGTGGATTTTCCCTTTCCACTGGTAAATTTCTAGCCCTGGCAGATTGTAGATATGGTGCAGATATGATTGCAGATATGATCTTCCTTCATTTCACCCTTATAAATGAGCAGCGCCTTCAACCTTTTAGAGTTCTTCCTACAGTAGGGTATAGAGGGAGAACATTGTTTCTACTCAGAGGATTTATTTTACAGCATTTTAAAAGCTATCTGAGTTGCTTTCTGCTACAGGAAGTCCTGGTGAAGCATGCTGTTATCTTACCTGTAATCCTGCGGTATGGCTTCCCAGACTGTTAAATGCCACGGCTCTCCTGTCATATCTATCTGTATGACCTTGCCCCTAGGACAGCTATGGAAATTGCAGGAATGCTTTACAGAGACAGTTGTCAGCCTACAAACAGCATCAGCATTTTTTTTTTTTTTTAAAAGCAAAGATAATTCTGACAGCTGGATGTAACCCCACGGTGGTTGTACTGACATTGTTTGCAAGCTGGTCACGGTCATTCCTGAGCAGGAGCTGTTAAACTGGAACTCAGACTCCAGAGGTGCTGAGTGACATGCTGCTGTCCTAATGCGTCGAGCAACAAGTGCTGTCTTTTGGCAGCCAGAATTTACATATTGGCTCCTGTCAAGGTTTTAGAGCCTACTGCGGCAACCGTCTGCTTTGGCTTTGCTTGTCCTCAGAGCCAAACTGCTCACCGCTGAGTTGTCACACTCTGACTAACGTAAGGAGCACGCCTCTCTCCTTCCTGATTTGCTACAGGACAAGGGAAGTCTGTGCGTTGCAAACTTCACACAAATTAGTACACTTTTCCCTGCCAACAGTGCTGTAACAGAAGCAAATTTTGTGCTCTAAAATGCTTCTGCGACAATGTTGGTGTGATAAAACAAAGCCTGAATAAATTGGCATGTGCCAGCAACAGAGCGCCAGGTGGAAAACGCTTTCTTCACTAGGAAGGCAAGAGTTTCACAAGAAGTCACAAAAGCATTTCTGGAGCTAAGTGTCAATTTTTCCTTGAAGCTCAAGTTTAAAAGCCTGTTCTCAACGCGTTCCAGGTTGCTGTGTGGTATAATACCATTACACAGGTGAAATGCGCGCTTGTTTGTGCCAGTATTTCTTAATGGAAGTGAGGGGAAGCCTGGAGCTCACTTGGTCTCCATCCTCTCGTGTGTGGCAGGATGCCCTGACGCCCTTCTGAGGTTCATCGCCTTTATGACCCTGCAGGTCAGTTCTGCTTTCTCCCAGAGACTTGTGGCAGGCAGCATGAGAGCACAGACCAGATCCTCAGGGGGACCCAAGTGCTACAGCACTCCGCTCGGAGGCAGGCGGGTTCCGGAGAGGTGTTCGGGATCCAGCGTTGAGCTGCCAGGGAACCCTGTACCTGTGCAGGGGAGGCAGGTGTCCCAGCAGGGGGAAGTTATGTGGCTCTTGTCCTTTGGAGTCATGCAGGGATACAAGAGTCTGATCTGCTAGGCACTCTCCAAGAAGAGAGAGGCCGTCAGGAGGCAGGTCTTTCTGAGCCCTATCATGCTTAGGCATGAGCAAAAGGGCCAGGTTGCCCAGCTAGCTCTGGATGTGCCACTGGGCTCCCTGAGGAGCTGCTACTTACTGTGGTTCTATCAGTATCCTCCAGTCTGGCTGGATCTCCCGATGAAAGGCAGGTTTTATTTCAGGGTATGTGGTGGCTCCAGGTGTGAGGATGGCAGATTTGGTGAGTGGTAATCTTGAGTGCACGTTCGGGCTAAGTTGGAGGTAGTACATCAGTGACATTTTCATCTAAACCTTCTGCAAGCAGAACTGCCTGGCTGAGCGCTGCTTTCCACCCCGGACCAGGCCCCAGTCCTAGCAGAAAAATGGTCTGATCTCAGGTGAAACCTCATTCTGCTTCTGTGGTGTAAATAAAGAGCAGATTTCATGTAGTGCCTTCAATATGATAGATTTCCTGTACTGTTTTAAACAACACTAGTGAGGAGACCCAGGTCTCTGATGCAGCCTTGGCAGAAACAATGGACAAAACACGAAACAGAAGGGACTATCCCAGGACAATACCCAAACTGGGGTAGGATCACTTCTTCATTGGGGTCGTTACTGAGAATGGTAGTAGTCTGGAGGGAGATGATTTAGCTCTATAGGTAGAAAAATCTAAACAGGAGAAAAAACTAGAAAAAAGAAAAAGAGTATTTCAGTCTGATGAGCATGCTCGCCTTTGTTTTTTAATTTAGCTGCACGGAAATATTTTTCCACACATTTCAAGCTTGAAAAAACCTGGCACTGAACAACAGCTCTAATGCAATAAACAAAATCCTCTTTTGTTGGCTTGTCTAATTCCAAGTTTTCAGGAATTCTGCCGTTTCTCAAAATCATACTGCTTTGAGAGAAAAATGTCACAAGAATATTTTTTAGTCGCAAAATGAATGTAAAAAAAGACTGATCATTTTTCTTTTAGCTCAAGAGTAATTTTTGGGCTCAGCCTGAATATTAAAAATGTCATACTAAATGGAAACTTTTCTGAAAACTTGAAAGTTTGTGAAAGAAGGAGGTTATGCTGACAGATGTTTCAGAAACCTAATTAATGAAGCCCTGAAATGAAAAAGACTGAGAACAATTTGACTTCTTGTATGAGAAGAAATAACACATAACATTTCAAAAGTAATAAAAGACCAATCACCCCAAGAACTTCAGACAAAAAAGAAGTATTGTAAGACAGGAGTTAGCCTTCTTTCTGTATTCCTTTTTTAAACTTTTTAAACATATCTCTAGATAGAACTTTCTGAAAGACCACGATTATATTTTATGACTATTATTGAGGTTTCAGGATTTTTGTACATTCTACATTAGCAAACAAAACCTTTTGAATATTTTTTGTGTTGAAATAGCTCCATTAGGAATCTGTAGGTGTTCTAGTCAGGGTTGTTCTTCCCTCCTACTTGTCAGAAATTAAGAGAGACCAGAGTGTTCTGAACCTCAGAATCTTTTCACCCAAATGAGTAAATCTTTAGAAGTGCTTCAGCGTCAATGAAAACTTCATATTTGAACAACATTTTGTTTTCCTGAAACTATTCCAAGTGACTCCAATTTCATCTTGCACGTAATAGTTTTGCACAAAAGAAAGATGTGTTTAATCTCAGCTGTAAGAGCATTTACCAGTTCTGTACTGCTGCCGTTTGTGAAAAATGGCTTTGCCTTACTGTATTTCTTTTCATCATCCTTACTTAGTGGCTGATCAGCTTCCGATAATGTGGTTACTCGATCTTACCCTGTGAAATTGCAATCCATTATCTCGTCAGGATACGTTCTAGAAGGGGGATTAAAAAAAAGCTGTGAGTAATACACATACTCAGTTGAAATTAAGTGAAGACATGAAGTCATCTTACACCCCAGCAAAGTACCGGGTATCAGCACCTGTCCTGCATTAATCTGCACAGTCCTCCCTCTTTACACTGTGCAGTGGCATTATAACATAAAGCCATGATGAAATACATGGAAACTTTTTGTCTGTCCATGCTTTGAGGGCTCTCATCCACCTGGATGCTGCCTTGTTGCTTGCTTTGCTGCTGGGCATGAGTGTGGGTGCTGAGATTGACAGGGAGCTCATCACTGGAACAGGCTGCCCAGGGAGGTGGTGGAGTCTCCGTCTCTGGAGACATTCAAAACCCGCCTGGACGCGTTCCTGTGCAACCTGCTCTAAGGTGGCCCTGCTCTGGCAGGGGGTTGGACTAGGTGATCTCCAGAGGTCCCTTCCAACTCTGTGATTCTGTGATCACAGAGGCTTTCCTCAAGTAAGCAATGACACTTCAGAGTGCACAAAGCCTATTGTGAAACCTTGAAATTAAGCCAAACATTTGGAAGCAAGTTTCTAACCTTTGTTAACTAAGGTGCCATTTTATTAGGCAGAATTGAAGATGCAGCAAGATCTCACACCATAAATGTATGGAAACACTTGTTGCCATTGAACGGCAAAGCCTGGTTAAGGACATGCGAAAGAGTGAGTGTAATGCCATAGGGAAAATTCTGCAGGTAAAGGTCAGTGGAATTTTCCTTAAAAGTAGTTCTTGGACAAGTTTGGGCGACATTTCTTTATCTGCTTTCTGATACTGCTTTCTAATCTTTTCTTCAAAGAAACAGTGGGGTTCAAAGCATAATGTCTATGTAAGGACTTAAACATGAACAGTGTTAATCTCCCTGTCTGACTGTCTGCAAAATGCCAAGACTGGCTTGAAAACCAGAGACTGTTTTGGAAAAAAAAAAATCTTTGTTTCTAGACCTTTTGAAGTGAGGTTTTCAGACTTTCTTGTATGTTTCTAAGGGCTACACACTTACCTAAATAAAAAAGAATAACAAAATATAAAAGTAAAAAAAAAGACATTTCATATAGTCACATTCTTCCAAATGCCATGTATTCAGGGGAAAAGATCATCACATGCCTCAAATAATGAGAGCTAATAACATCAGGAATAGCACACTTTGCACTGATTTAATTTAAACAAGAACAGAAAATTCTCAGCTGCACATCTGTAAATATACTGTTTATTGTCAATAACATTAAAAGATTAATCTAGCAGGTCACCTACAACGGTGGGGAGGTCTTTGGGCCTCTTCATCACCAGGAGCATCTCCTTGGGCTCCTTCTATGCTGCAGTCCAACAGCTGTTTCTTACAATATATCATGGCTGTTGTCAGATTTGAGCTCCGTATCACGCTGCAGTTATTTTGGTAGAGAAGTAGGTGTGTGTTGGTGTGCGACAGGAGCTGGGGGTGGAGGTTTCACGTCGTACTTCTTGCAGATAGAATTACTGTGCCCGTCTGTTGGCTTTGCTTATTTGTCTTGCATCTCTTGTGGTTATCTGTGGGGGATAAAATAAGCCCCAGCTTTGGATTTGATTTCCACTGTGAATTTGCTTCTAATTGGCACCACCCACATCAAAGTTTAAAGTCAACACTTTCAGTTTTAAAAGCCAGAAAGATAAAGCCAGGCTACCAGAGTGAGATTTTAAGCAGCTGGCAAAACTCCATTGCTGCAATAGTCAGTGGTAAAAACTTCTCCTGCAGGGACGAGGTGGTCACTGGGGATGTCTGGGCCCTGCTTGCAAGTTGTTCCCTGGACTGTCCCTTCTCACAGCCTCTGAAGGATGTGGCCTGGGGCTCGTAGCTTTTGGCCGTGTAGTGTTTCCATTGCACAGCTCCCAGAGTCAGAAAGGCTGGGCATCTTTTGCTGCGGAGCCCTGCCAGTATAACTGAAGGGGAGGGACATGAGCGTGTATCACTTTTGCCCTGTTCCTTAGCCCTGATGAGGTCTAGTTCTGACTTCAGCATTATTTAAAATAGCTTTAGGATTGTTTTGTGTTACGGAGTGAGTGCGCTGTCCTTCTGTGCCTTTCTCTCCTGTCCATTACTTATTTGTTAAGAGATTTATCTTCAAGAGAGAAAATTAAAGCACCGGGTAGTTTTAGCAGTAACACTGCGGAGCTGCTTCTAAGTTGCTTTTTTTGTGTGTATGCACATATACATAAAATGCTTTAAATTGATTTTGAGGTGGCTGAGGTAGGCATGTGCAGGCAAAGAAATACCAGAGCTTCATGCAGAGTTTGTTTGTTTGTTTATTTGTTTTTTTGTTTTTGCAACCTTTATAAACAGTATGTGGGAATAATGGTATCAAGTTTCACACACTATACACCGCAATCTTAGCTCTACGTTCTTAATTTCTAAAATCTGGGCTCACATGCCTAAATTTCTACTACGCTTCAGAAATGCATTCTATTTGTTACTAATATGATATGGATAGCAGAATCAAACCCAATATTTAAAAGTATTAGCCCCCAAAATAATCTGGTAAACCTATTCCTAAACTCTCATCCAGATGAAGCCAGGAGCCAGACAAACAAATTATTGTTAGTGCTTTTCCAAATGAGTACATTGTCCTTAAGGTTCTTAAATCCTTCCTTGGACAGCTCAGTAAAAAGAGGCTGAAAGCATAACGCTGCTCCTGCCTGGCTCTGAAACCATTAAATCCAGGATTGAAACGGGGAGCCGTGGAGCAGCGCTGATTAGATGAGGCGCAGCACCAGCCGTCTGGGTGGCCAAGCTCTGAAGCAGGGGTAGTGAGGACATGGGGCATGGTGGATACCACGGGAACCTATTGCTTCAGACCTCCTTTAGCAAGGGGATCTCACAGTCAAGCACTTGGTCCCAGCGACTCCTTCCCCAGCAAAATGAATGGCAGAATCTCCAAAAATGCGACACCGCTGTCAATATGTGTGACCTTGGGAATCTGCTTTGCTTTAGGCTGCGTGACCTGCAGTATAGAACCCCACTTACTTTGGGCTCTGGACTCTTGTGTCTTGGGGCCACTGTGCAGTTCTTTGGCATCACAAAGCCGGTGGGAAAGGAATAACTCTGCTCGCACCAAGCATTTGAAGTGCGTGCGATAAAAAAGCGAAGTGTGAGGTGCTGCTGACAAGCACCTGGATTGACAGAGAGATGACCCTCTGCTGCTGACTTAACAGGCGACATACTGCAGACTGAAAGGAGATGACCTGCTCTCTGGGGAAGGAGGAGTACAAAACATGACCAGAGATGAAAAGGAACTTCAGAAGTGCCTTAAGGCCCCAGCTGAGATCTTGTGAAATCCCTTTGTGCCAGGCTGTCTGCAAAATGCACAGTGCAAGAGAGCCTCACACAGAGAAGGCGTGTGGAATGGGAAGGGAAAAGCAGGAAAACCAGCAGTTTCCTAACACCTCACAGGAAAACAGTGCCATAAGCAGAACCCAAATGCTAAGTCTTAGTCCCTATCCAGCACTTCATTACCTGTTTTGTCATGACCTGCACAGTTTGAGGCTTACTTCAAGATATTGTATTAGAAAGAGGCATAAAGTCCACTACAAGTGTCACTTTTGTTGTGAAAATACCAGCATTTTGGTTAACCAGAAATGATGGCCCTGCTGCATGCTTTTGGGGCAGGCATTCCCTCTCTTCTGGAAAAAGTGCCTTTCAGAAGGATGGCTTAGCAAAATGCCTGCCCGTCTGCAAAACAGCTCATGTCAGCCAAGTGCCGAGTGAGGAGAGGAGGTAGAGCCACAGTTTGAGAAGAGTTATGCCCATCCTCGTGGCCCCTCAAAAATACCCGCCCCTTATATGGCAGGAAAGTCAGTGTGAGTTGACGCTGTCAGAGATGATTTAATTCTTGCTGAGTGCTCTTTGACTCCTCTTAGAGTCCCAGAATGAAGCTGAGGTCAGGGACTCGGTGACTGCTGGCTACTAGCCCTGCCACAGCTCTGGGAACAGCAGCTTGTACCCATGTAATGTGGATCAGTATATCTTACCATAGGACTGATCGATTGTCCCCATGTGCTGGGACTCCCCATCTCCAGTGTTGGGGGCTGAGATGAGGTACATGTAACTGCATTGAAAGGGAAGATGTGTCTTTCGCCCAGTAATTAATGTTTCCCTTCTATGTGCGCTTCTACACAGAATGGGCTGAATTACTTGACATTGAGCCAGAACATCCAAATGCATTAATGATGTTTCAAGCGAGTGCAGCACTTGTCACATTAATGGCAAAGTCCCCGATGCTTTTATGAGTCTCCCTTTTAGAGCTCTGGTTATCAGTGGTAACGCTATCCCTGATTATTTTTGGTAGAGTAGCTCTCACCCACCTTATATGCCAGTAATATGCTTGCGGTAGACACAGTGCTGCAGTCTAATCCTAGATCCATAATTTAACACAGTGAGAAAAGGGCCAGTCACCTTCGGGAAGCCCTACTAGTTTATGTCAGCAAAGTATTTGGCTGTGTAAAGACTGTTGTTTATCAAAGTATTGAAATTGCATATGATTAGCTTAGATTGAAAAAATAAAAATACATTTTTGTAAGCATTTTCCTGGATTTGGGTCAGATACTCAAATATTCATCAGTCAGTAATAAAATTCTGATCATTTAAGTGTCTGCAGTAAATCAAAAGCTTTTTTTTCAGAAGCAGCGGCTCAAATGCTATAATTTTAAATAACGTTATAAATACACCCACAATAATGACTGCAACACCATTTCCTTATTTACACAGAAATTAGCCATGATGATCAATATAATTCTTTGCCGCTTTTGAATTTAAATAAATTTAGAAATTTATTTATGTATGCTATTACAGCTGACTGATTCATAGATATTATGGCTAAAAGGGGATATTATATCAGTTTGTCTCATCTCTTGTAGAGACTGTTCAAAGAAGTGTATCTCACACTTGGAATTCAGGAGCAGTGTGTTCTGTGGTCTTCACCTGGCTGTTTTTAGCAAACCCCTTACAGTTAGCCAATAATTTGTCACTCTCCATGTTCTGACCAGCTCATACCAAAATTTCTGCTTGCTATACTGACTCCACCAAGGAGTTCCTTGCATATCTTTCATCTAAACTCGGAGACAGGTCTGCTTCTCTGATCACAATACAATCTTGTTCAAGTCTAGCAATTTTTTTTTTTTTAGATGCTGGCATGTTTTTGCATCAATGGCAAGACACTAACTGATTTCAGTATAGCCAAAATTTAATCCTTATTTCTATCCGGTGTCCAATATTGTTACACATTTGCATTCCCACAGACAGGGTTTTCCACTAACAAAGCCAGTGAAAGCATTCAAAGGCTTCATGGCTGCATCAACGCGTAACAGGGACATTTTCCTCAGACCTCAGCTACACAGAAGTTTGTCATCTCACATGAACATAAAGCATCTTGGTTATGAGATGGGGTTAGCCTCTTTAGTCCGAACAACTGGCTAAAGAATCATAAATAAATTAGACTAGCTCTTGGTATTGCAATTATTTTGTCATTTCAGATGCCCAGTCTTGTTACCACTGAGCTCAGACCTGTTCACGAGTTCATCCCCTGCTAATTCGCTGTTTCCTTCTCCTATGTCTTTTCTGTATGTCTGTAAGCGGGACACGTTTAATCTATGCAGGCTTGATTCTCCAGAAGTTAAGCACATACACAACTTGATGTAGCATGGATTATTCCATCAACAGCAACTAGATAACTCATATGTGTGAAGATGAACATATCTGGGAATATTGTCAGGAGAGGAGCTTTCGTTTGGGAATTGCCTTCCTTCGGGTATCCCTCTCATTCTCATTTTTAATTCTTGAAACAACTTATCAATTAGTTTCTCCATTACTTCATAGAGTTTCTTGTCACGTGTCACTAGACAAGGTAGGGTGACCACTACATTTTCTGTAATTTATAGCAGAATCAAAGAAAAGAGAGCTGTTCTGTTCCCACTTTGCTTCCCAGACCTATGTGTTGTGTGGTCAGTTTTGTCTTGTGAAAGGTTTTTTTTTCACTAAATTAAATTTCCTTAGTGTAGCAAGCCTGTATGATTTTTCTAATGGTGATTGTAGTTTCCCTGAGGTTTTACCATGCAGAAATGTATTCAGAACTTACTCTGTGTCTCCACTGGAAAGAGCTGTCTGCAGAAATCCATGGTGCCCTTCTAACACTGTAACCCTAGGCAGCCCAGGGAAATTTAGGAAGAATCTCAGGATGGAAAAGTGCTGCTAGTTCTACTAAATCCTATAAAGAAGTCATGCAAGGAAAAATGAAGTTTAAACAAGCCTTGGGGAGCCCATTTAGAGAAAATTTGTTGTTTTAAGTAACCCTTATTTTTACCATTAAGGCTACTTTTGTTTTGCTGCAGACTTGCATTGTGAAAAATAATTGCCAGGTAAAATAGTAAAACGATCCGAGCCCTGAATTAGTGCTTTATGGTTATAATTTCCTTTACTTCTTTTGAGTTTCCCTGGCAGGCTGCAAGGAAAGCTCTACCCCATTAAATAACAGAGAGTCCACAGTACTAAATGCAAGCAGGTATGAGATCCTCTTTATATTTCCAAGCAACCCCTAAATTTTGCTGATGAACTCTCGGCATTTTGCTAGTAAATATTTCTATAATAGATGGCATCTGCCATAATTTTATAGATACATATATGTGTGTGCATAGACACACATATAACACACACAGATATATAAAATATACACACACACGTATCTATACATATGCATCTGTGGACACTTTTAAACATCTGTCTCAGTAGTTAACAGTGGAATTTGCTGCTGCATTCATTCCTGATTCCTGTGGAGCTCTGGAATTTCAGGATCTGACTTCTAATAGGGAATCTCTAGATGTGTTGCTTCAAATGCTGGTTTAAATAAAAAGAAAAAAAAAAAAGCAGCAGCAATACAGCACATCACAATAGCAGGTTAAATATAGACGTGGATTACAGAGCCATTGTTTTCACTCCTGCTAAATAAGACAGTACTCTTAAAATGGAACGCCACTTGACCTTTCGTGTTTCGTCGGTCTGCGATTGTATTTAACTGATACAGGGAGGAAACATTTTCCCCCTGGAACTGTCCCCGGTTGATATGACGATCGCTACTGCTGGGTCACACCATGCACAGGAGGCAGAAGCCCAGTGCTCCAGAGCACAAGAGGGATTTTGCAGCACATGGAGGAGCTCTATCCATGTCCCACAATGACAAACGCTCTTTTTTCAACTTCTCTCAGCTTGTGCTCTCTGCTGGCCATCTCAAATCACCACCAGTGCTCAAACATTCAAAAATCACTTACTTCGAAGTGGAAATTCTTGATGTGCAAAGCAAGAAGCAGATCTGCATTGTGGACAAGGTAAGTGTATTACTTCAGCACACCGGGGATGTGCCTGGTTCACGCGGTGACAGTTCAGGGACTCAGTTTTCACTCTGTTGTGATCTGATTCTGTAACAGAAATACTTCCGTTCTTTCCTCTGGGAGATACTCACAACTCCTCATCAGTCACAGTCCTTGGCTGTTTTTCTCCAGCATTTTTACAAATAATCCAACACCGGTTTCTTTTAGACCTCCTGGCTGCTCTGTGGATTCAAGACGTCCTTAGGCTGTCTCTTGACACTTAGATTACAGTGTTTATTTCAGAGCATGATACTTAAATGTCCAATTCAGAATGGATATTCACTTTTAATACATTTGTAAAGCTTAGCATGTCTTCAATGCTAAGCACACTCAGCAGTGCCCTACCTGTCAGATTGGGCAGGAACCTGGCAATTTTTAAAAATTTTCATTTTTAAACAAAGGGTCTTAGCTAATAGAGGTGGCGGGTTTTGTTTGCTTGATTGGGGTTTTTTGTTTGTTTTTAGTTTTAATAGTGTGAATAAAAAATATCAACTACAGTCAAATTGTGTAAGTAAGATGAGAGGACTGAGTAAAGAAGGAAGTTTACAACACAGTAAACAACAGATGAAAAAATGCTTCATAAATATTTTCATCAGTTTTTGTGATTCATTGTCCCTCAGTAGAAGAGCTGGTCTCTTGCGTGCCATTAAAATGGGAATCCTAATCTATTTAGAGTATATTAGAGTACAGCATTGTTCAATAACATAGCAGAGTTATGAGAATTAATGTCTTGCTAGAAGAAAAAAATAAAAATAAAAAATTCCCTTATCCTCATTGGCAACAGATGGAACTAGTGGATAAGTTTGCTTCAAATGTTTAATTTAATGCTTTGGAAATATGCAGGGTGGAACACTTCTAGTGTTCTTGATCATTTAAAGGGTGTTTTTGAAATCTATACGCGTAGTTAAAGGTAAATATCTCATTTGTTCATTCTTAATGGGGCAAAATATTTTTTGAGATTTTTAAAATCTAGCCAAAGGGGAAACATGTACAAAATATTAACATTAATACTAGTTCTAATGTTAGTTACTGCCTGGCCCAGCCCTCCGGAGTCTCAAGCCTTGGAGATAATAACAGGGAAAGAGGAAGACTTCCCCTGGGTGGAGGAGGATCAGGTGAGGGATCAGTTAGGTCAATTAGATATTCACAAGTCCATGGGCCCTGATGGGATACACCCGAGGGTGCTGAAGGAGCTGGCGGATGTCATTGCTGGGCCTCTCTCCACCATCTTTGAAAGGTCCTGGAGAACAGGCGAGGTGCCTGAAGACTGGAGGAAAGCCAATGTCACTCCAGTCTTCAAAAAGGGCAAGAAGGAGGACCCAGGGAACTACAGGCCGGTCAGCCTCACCTCCATCCCTGGAAAGATGATGGAACAGCTCATTCTGGGCGTCATCTCAAAGCATATGGAGGAAAAGAAGGCCATCAGAAGTACTCAGCATGGATTCACCAAGGGGAAATCATGCCTGACTAATCTGATCGCCTTCTATGATGGTGTGACTGGATGGATGGATGAGGGGAGAGCGGTCGATGTGGTCTACCTTGACTTCAGCAAGGCGTTTGACACGGTCTCCCACAGCATCCTCCTAGGGAAGCTTAGGAAGAGTGGGTTAGATGAATGGACAGTGAGGTGGATAGAAAACTGGTTGAAGGACAGAGCCCAGAGGGTTGTGATTAGGGGCGTGGAGTCTAGCTGGAGGTCAGTGATGAGCGGTGTTCCCCAGGGGTCAGTACTGGGCCCAGTGCTCTTCAATATATTCATCAATGACCTGGATGAGGGGATAGAGTGCACCCTCAGCAAGTTTGCTGACGACACAAAGCTGGGAGGGGTGGCTGACACCCCGGAAGGCTGTGCCGCCATCCAGAGAGACCTGGACAGGCTGGAGAGCTGGGCGGAGAGGAACCTTATGAAATTCAATAAGGGCAAGTGTAGGGTGCTGCACCTGGGGAGGAATAACCCCCTGCACCAGTACAGGTTGGGGGCTGACCTGCTGGAGAGCAGCTCTGAGGAAAGGGACCTGGGAGTCCTGGTGGACAACAGGATGACCATGAGCCAGCAATGTGCCCTTGTGGCCAAGAAGGCCAATGGCATCCTGGGGTGCATCAAGAAGAGTGTGGCCAGCAGGTCGAGGGAGGTCATCCTCCCCCTCTACTCTGCCTTGGTGAGGCCCCACCTGGAGTACTGTGTCCAGTTCTGGGCTCCCCAGCTCAAGAGGGACAAGGAATTGCTGGAGAGGGTGCAGCATAGGGCTACAAAGATGATTAGGGGACTGGAACACCTCTCCTATGAAGAAAGGCTGAGGGATTTGGGTCTCTTTAGTCTGGAAGAAAGATGGCTGAGGGGGGACCTTATCAATGCTTACAAATACTTAAAGGGTGGGTGTCAGGAGGATGGGGCCAGGCTCTTTTCAGTGGTGCCCAGTGACAGGACTAGGGGTAATGGGCACAAACTTGAGCATAGGAAGTTCCACCTAAACATGAGGAGGAACTTCTTTACCTTGAGGGTGGCAGAGCCTGGCACAGGCTGCCTAGGGAGGTGGTGGAGTCTCCGTCTCTGGAGACATTCAAAACCGGCCTGGACGCGTTCCTGTGTAACCTGCTCTAAGGTGGCCCTGCTCTGGCAGGGGGGTTGGACTAGATGATCTCCAGAGGTCCCTTCCAACCCTGTGATTCTATGATTATTTAATTTACTTAGTGATATTTATACCATTATTAAAAAGGGTTATCTAAATACTATACTGAATAGGGTTTCAATCCAAAAAAAGACTGTTTCTCATCTGAAGCTTTCCTGTATTGTCATTAAAAGAAATATATTAACAGAAACAGAATTAGGTGTAGAGCCACATTTCAGGAATCCTTCCATGGAAAACTATAGTCTGCTCGGACAATAGCAAACCTGCATTTTAATCTTTATTCTGAATATTGATGGACCTGTACATTTTCTATACCTTCTCCTAACCATGGATTCTGCCCCTGGAGCAGCAGAGAGTTATGAGTCGTGATTGTGAAGTACTCCCTCTATGGAGGTAGAATACACACAGAGGAGCAATAACAACTGTAAAGTGAAAGCATCTGCTCAGGAATTTATGTTCAATTTACATGGCCATGGCCAGAAGCGTGGACGTTTTTTAATTTTTAAATTTTTTTTGGCACAGTACTGAGGTATTGGTGCATTTGGATTCTGAATGCACATTCACCTGGCTGTTTAAATCCCTTAATTTGCTGAGATAATCCCTTCCTAAGCAACCCTGCAAGTACAGAAGTTGAGTTCCTTACCTCTGTGAACACTTGTTAGTATTGTTGAACTTCATTTCAGTTGGTTGTTAGAGCAAACAAGAGACCATTTTACTGGATTATGCATAATCTTCTGCTTAATTAAATATAACATTGTTACAGACCCAACATGACACTTCTAATGCCTGTTTTGTGTTTGTAAGATAATTATGATTAGCTTCATTTCTCAGGGTTCCATGTAATTATTACTTGTCAGGATTTATAATAGGAGAGAATAGGAACCATAGATTTTAAAATGTATGTATTTACACTCTTATTGCATATTGCTAGTAATTCAGACTATTATGATTTAGCAAATACATTTGTAATAGTCTCAGATTATTAAATCTAAAGGGACAAACAGTATTACGGTGTCAGAGAGAAGACCCCTTTCTTTCTCCACCTAACAGAAACTCAGGCAGAGTGATTAATAGTATGTAGTTCACTGCTTCCAGAGGGTTGGTGAGACTCTTGTGTATGCATATGAATCCTATTCAGATTAGCGGGAGCTCCGAAAGTCTGAAAAATGATGATACGTCTAACTAGTTTTGGTGTTTGGAAAGAAAAGATGTCATGTGCTCGATGCAGTGTCAGGGATTGAGCAGAGGTGCGTTCGGCTGTGCAATCTCGAGCAATCAATTGTCATCAATAGGCTCAGGATCCAGCATAAGTAACTGTGAATTAATTCTCCATCTGTAAAATGAAAAGAACATTATTTCCTTTGGCTTTCTTACCCATCTTATACTTTGGGGAAGGATCAGTAGCTTATATTAAGTGAACTGACTGGTTCCTATAAGGTCTTGATCGTCTTTAAGATTGGCTTAAAAGTACAGAATAAATACATATTTGCCTGGGTTTTAGGCCTGTAAGATACATTCACATCATACTGCAGGTTTTTCCACGGTCAGAAAAGGCAGAAAAAAAAAATTTGAAAGAAAGTAGTTGAAGAGGAAAACCCCAGACATTTTGTCTCATAGTCATCCCCTCCAGGAACTGGGTCTTGAAGAAGAATACCCAATCTTGCAAAACATGAATTAAATTCACAAGAGTTAGCAACACTGGCAGTTCATTTTGCACATGCGTACTTTGAACATAACATTCTTTATAGTAGTATTATTTCTTTTATTTAGTATTGTCAACAAGCTTTGGGGACTTTCTCTGCTATCATAGAATCATAGAATCATAGAATCCTAGGGTTGGAAGGGACCTTAGTAGATCATCTAGTCTAACCCCCCTGCCAGAGCAGGGCCACCTTAGAGCAGGTTGCACAGGAACGCGTCCAGGCGGGTTTTGAATGTCTCCAGAGACGGAGACTCCACCACCTCCCTGGGCAGCTGCTATGGATATGACATCATGCAAGTAGTTTGGTGCACGCAAGATTTTCCAGCGATTTAGTTACTTAAGGAATTTAAAAGCCTGAGATCTTTTTCCCTAGATTTGCTCTTGGTACAGAAATTAATACTGAGGTGAAGTGTCATGGAGAAGAAACTTTGGATTTTAGGACTGGGAAGAGAAGGGAGGAAACACAAACCTGTATCAATTTTTTTTCCCAGTTATTCTACAAAATGCCCTCAATCTAATTCTGGCAGGACAGCTAGCACAAACAATTTATAGATAAAAGGGGTCCACCTTTGACAGTTGGAAAAAGGCTTCAAAAAGGAGTTAGTAGGGAAAGATAGTCTAAACCTAGGCTACAACCCCGTCCATCTGTCCTTAAAAGCAGTATATAAATGCTCAGAGGAGGTACCCTGGGACTGTACTCATGTGAGCAGAGGTACCTTCACTCTGATGTGATGGCAGCAGGGGGACAAAAGGCACTGAGGTTTCGAGGAGATTTCTGAGCGGCCTCCTGCTGTGCACATTGCCTGTGAGAGGGCAAGAGCCCAGGTCAGAGTGAATGACAGAGTCCTGGGTCTTCCTTCCTTCCCTGCTCCCTGGGGAGGCAGGCTGGTGTCCTCCTGCACAGCATGGCTCGGGGCTACACAGAGCATCTCGCCTGACCTGAGGTCCCTCCATGGTCCGGGAGAGGATTCCTCACAACAGGAAGGTGTTTACCCAAGCAGGCAAAGGCCTTATGAGAGGTGGTGGCTAAAAGCCACAATTAGGCAAATATAGCCAAGAAATTTGGCCCATATTTTGACAGTCAATCAAGGAGTGATAAGTAACAGTTGGGCATCTTGTGGGTAAACCTTCAGTCTCTTCACCATACAAATCAATACTGCGTTTTTTCAGGATGTTCTGTAGTCAAAACATGAGTCATACAGGTTTCTTGGTCAAGGAGTATTCAGCAAGGAATAAATCTCTTCTTTGGACAGTATAAAACAACAGGTGAGCCTACATGATCACAAGTCCCTATTTTCCTCATAATTTATTAACTTCTATGGATGAAATTCCTGTCTGTCTGTAAAGAAGAGAGGGCATGTAATTAGTGCTTCCGTGTTAGAAATATTTTCAATGAAAGAGAGTCCCAAACTAAGGATTTTGGCTCACATATTACTTCCAAAAAGCTGAGTATGCAGAATTCGTCAAGTCTTAAAAATGAAAGAAAATAATTCCTTTTTGTATTTTTTAACAAATAATCCGCGTTTTTCATCATCAGCCACAACTTATGAAAAATACATAGCTACTCAAAATCTGTTTTACTTGTACATTATTCCAAAAGCCTGATGTAGGTTAGTTTTAAAGTTATCAGTGTGCAGTCATTTGATTTATAAATGCTGTTAAGGCAACTCATAACTATTTCTGTTATAGCATTCATTGTATAATATTTTTTTTCTTCAAATTAACCTGTAGTAAAATGTATTTTCCCACAAACATAGTGCAATGTAATTAATTTTGCATGAGTTGCTTTTAAGGCAGAAAGTCTTACACAATTTACAGAATAAATCACCTTTGGGGAAACTAGCAAAGAAAGCTTTTTCCCATCAAAAGCCTCACAGCTCAGTAGTTTTGTGCTATACGATTTTGCAAGTTAAGCTATAAGCAGAGGAGCAAACTCAGGTTTTGTCTGCTACACAGTGGCCCTCCTTTCCAGAAAACTTCTTAGGGCCTACAGAAGAGAGCTTGTTCCTAAGAGTGCAGGAAAGCGTCTCTTTTCTTGGTGTGCTGCAAAGATGATGGAAGCTACTTTCCTACTGTTCCTAAAACCAACCCCCCATTCATTCAGTGCCGTCTCCCACTGAAATCTCTTTGGAAAACCCAGTTACTGATAGTTAAATGTTTGTGGTTAACGATATATACTGTAGGAACTTTATGTTTGTGAGTGTAGACATGCCATGCAATGCCCACAATGAAAGTCACCTGAACAGTGAACATTTCTTTAATTAAAGGACTCTTGCATGAGGCCTGTCCTATGGCTTAATGATGTATTTACACTGGCATGACAGCAAAATCAGCTACATGCAGAAATGGTATCTCCAGTATCAGAAATATATTACTTTAGCCTGTGGGTTGCAGTTCTGTCACAGAAAGTGAACAGCCAAGAACAGTCATCACCAGCTCTCTTTTGCATAGTCATCCCTAGCAAATAAAAATAACTTCTCACATCATGACTTGGAGGTTAGACATACCACATTCATTTTAGGTGAGCAAATGCAATCATGAAAGTAGGCAATGAAACTCTGCAAAGGAACTCTTTGCAGTACCAGGATATTGCCTTTTACACCAAACTGTCCTCATTTGCTTTATTCTAGGGAAGTATAGTAAAGAAGTCCTTTCCCAAGTAAGAGATTATTTTCATTGCCATGTATAGTCTTTTTTCCCCCTAAGTCTTGCAATTACAACACTTCACAGGACTGTATAACTGTGGAGAATAATCAGACCCTGTGCACTTCTATGTCGGCCTCGTTTCATTCATAGGATTTTCAGGATCATCATTTTTCTCATTCAAGCAATCTGTCATTAGAGGTGTCCTGCCTCTGATGGTAAAGATGCCCAAAGGGACCGAATAACCAGCTATGTCAGAGGAGGGGGTTCCATGGTAAGACCACGCGTTGATGCTGAGTTTGACAAACTAGGGATTCCCACAGCAGTGCAGGTGAAGGAACACAGACACAAAACTGGCTGGACGTAGGCCTATTGCTGTCAGAGTCCTCTTCTTTACTTCCTTTTGGAAAGGTAATTTCATGGCGTCTTGTGTTTTTTACTGTATGTTTTCACAGCATCCAGCACAACGGGGATCTGGTCCCTGCTGGGAGGCGCTGCAAGAAAATACATTACATTTACAAACATGTTACAAAGTCTATGTGTTTTCTAGCCCGTAAGAATTGAATCTTATGCCTACCCCCCAGTGCTGGAGGTGATGACAGTAGTATTTTCTTCCTCAGTTATTAGTTACACATGGTAAAGTAGGTAAACATATTCAAATTTTGTTGAAGCAGAGCATTACACTCATTTCTTCCTGCTCTACTAGAAATTCACATCATTTTAATGTCAATGTAGCTGCAGATAGTTTCAGATGAAAAGAGGCAACTAGACATATTAATTTCTGCTTGCTCTTTGCTGTCACCATTCTTGTTTCAATATGGCTTTTTACATGGAATACCTGTAGAAATGGACTTTGATTTATCTAGAAGAGAGAGACCGGGGAGGGGAGAAGCTGGTAACTTTAGGGCATTTAGCATTTATGTAAAGGGATAATTTAAAGAATTAGAGAAGCTACTACAAAAGACTAATGCTTCAGATGATACTAATTTTCAAAGCTTAGGAGTGCCTGGAAATGACAGGTTTTATACATCTCTTATTTTAGATAGAAAAGTCTAAGCCTGGGAGGGAAAAAAGCATGAGTGAAACAATAAATGATCCAAAAAATTAAAGCTTCATTCAAAGTTCAGTGAAAGCAAGAGAATGAATTCTTTAGACACCAGTGGTGCTTCATGAACATAAGCCATTCTGGCCAACAGTAGAAGCTAGCTATGCTACCAGAGCAGTGAATACTGCCAAAAGTGGATCTGTAGAGACAGATTCCCAGCCAGTGTGAAAATGTCCTCGTTCCCAACAAAGTTATGACAGTTTACCCCAGCTGCACATTTGCCTTACTGCATCACAGACAATTCACGGATTATTGCGAATTATGAATGTACTGGAGCAATATAAGACCATAGGGAGCCATAGGTGTTTTATTAGTCTAATAGTTAATCAGCACAACCCACGATGGAAATTTAGGTATATAATGACATCTCATATAGGCATTATTGTAGGATTAAAATATACCTGCCCATGATTTATTGGTCCATCAGAACATGCTTCAGGTTCTTTCTGAAATCAGACCTGTGATTCTTCACAAAATACCTGAGTCATGTAGTAACAGATCTATAAATACCTAGCAGCATATTTTAATGCTATCATTATAACATATTTGCCCATGTTTAAACAATTTTGTATTTTAAAAAGTCCTTAAAATGCAAGTTTTCCTTTTCTAATAGATACAGCTCTTGTGCTACAAGAGAACAAATTGTGGCAGGCAGAGAATCTGTATCAGAAGTACAGCAAGCATCTCTTCATTGCACTTGGTGTTGTGAAAGGTACTTAGATTTCTAACTGACCTGATGATGTCTGATTGTTCTCATATAACACTCCCGTTTCCCGTTCCTTTCCGCTTCTCAGCTTCATACTTCCCCTCATGGACTACAGAGGCCTTGCTGCTTCTCCATCTTTTATACCTGCTTAGGTATAAAAAATCAAACATAAACCTCTACAGCTATTTCATGGAAAAGGGAAGTCAAATTCAGAGATTTCATTGCTAAGCTGTACATTTAATCTGTGTTAGGCCTGGCAATCAAAATCCAAACAAAACTCCAAACATCACTTTGTTTCTGAGAAGAATTGGTCAAAATTAGTTGTTTGTGGTTTTTTTTTTTTTTACGTGCATATCCCAAACGTTGTTTTCTTTTCAAATTACACTGAAAAAAAAAAGTCTTGAATTTTTGATGAGGTAGAATTTGTGAAAGATTATATTACAATTTAATTTTGGAGTATTTCAATCCACTAGGACACAATAAATATTGCATTGCAAGTGCAATTTATTTTACAATTTAATAGTGCATTTATTTGAATATAATTTCCTATTGGGTTATTTTCCATGGCATGAGAGCCATGCATTACATTATTTTACACTATCATGATTGATGTGTCATAAAATAATGCAAAAGTAATGAAAGTTCCATACCGATGAGAAATAAAAAGAAATGAAACTAACACAATGAAATGAATTTTTGGCATGTTCCTGAAGCAGGAGTTTAAAAAAACCCACAACATTTTCTATTTCATTTTTAAAATTTGAAGTCAATACAAATTTACACATCCAGAGTTTTGCCAGAACAATTCCCTTTCCATGTCAGAAGAGTGTTGTGACAAAGGCTTCCTGACTGATTCTGCTATTAAGCTCTCAAGGTGAATACAGCCTTACTCAGTTCCCTTTAATAAAAGGTCAGAAGGCACGGAGGCGTACCAGTTCTAGTCAGATTTCCTCAGGAACAGGTGAACGTGGTCAATTCGATAAATTGAGGGATGGCCTCAATTCTGTCTGCTAATGGATTGCATTCTCTTTACTTCCACTCTCATCTTTAGCAGAGGGAGAAAAGGCTCCTTCTGGTGTCTGACACTTTTTCAGAAAACTTCTTGCAAAGGATAGGTTTTTTTAAAATGTAAGTACCCAGCTAGCAGTACAAAACCAATATAACATCTTCAGAGACAAACTTGGCAAGTGTAAATTGACATGACTGCACCCGGCAAGCATGTGGTTATGTGTATTCTTAGATAATTTGCCCCATAGTCACTGGAAATATTAGTCAGTTGGATTATCTCATATGCTAAAATTCATGTGACCACATAATAATCTAGGAGCATACTGGAACTGACTTGAGCTAAAACCACAGATCTGAATTTCTCCAGTTTCTGGAAAGACTGGCTTGAGATCAGAGCTAGCCGTTGGGTAGGCAGTTCACTGCAGTCTGCTGAATAAAATATTAAATTCCATATAAAGCCCTTGTGTAGTTGCTGACAACACTAGTCTATATGTAGCTACTTCTATGTCATTTCCACGGTGGGGTCACCTATTTATATTTCTTGGGACATGACCAGCATACTGGTTCACCAGGCTAACAAGACAGCAGCGTGGGACACGCTGAGGGAGGTTACAGTAAAAGAGTACCCAATTTTTAACGCTGCCTTTGAAAATTAGCAATAAAACAAAGTAATCTGATCTAGAAGCCACATTCACAAGAAACAGAGATCAACTAGAACAGGTGTTTTCCTGGTTAACTTCCTGTGAAATGCTGCTGATTTCTAACGATATAGCATGGTCCCAAAGCAAGGACAGGGTGCAAAAGCAGTGATGAAGAAGTATTTGTTGAGTGCTGAGTTTGGAAATTACCTGGTTTTCCCATAAGCTGGTTATCTGTTTTGGGGTCAGATCCCCAGCTGAAATAAGCTGATGTCACCCTTTTGAACAAATGTACCCTGTCTGAAGAGGGGCCCGTGTGTGGTTAACGAGCAGCTGGAGTGGCAGAGTTTCTGAATTTCCGCAATTATGGAAAATGTCTGCCTGTTGGAAGGAGGTGACTCAGCAGCACAGTGGTACTGACATGTCACAAAGAGAAAAAACATTCAAAGGGAAACGTTGAATGAAAGATCACTTATTTGCTAAAATTCTATTATTCAGATTCTTATTGATATTCTTCTAACCTCTAACCCCTGAAATAATTCTTTAGTGCAAGAACCGTGTGATGCAATTACATACAGATCACTAGATTTGCTATAATTCCTTGACTTATAAATGTGAAAGAGGTATGAAAGTGGATAACTATCTGATTAGCTTGCACTCACAAAAGGCAGTATTAAGTTCCCATAATATCTCCCACTTACTGCTGTTCCTTGAGTCATAGCCTAAGTTACTAATATGGTATTTTAAATCTTAAAAAGAAATGTGATGCTTTGTGCCTTGCTGCATAAAGGAAGGATAGAACTGGAACGGATGACCCAGAAGGTCCTTTCATTCTTGAATTCCTGAAAAATGAAAAGTTGCCTCGAATGGAAAAGTATTTTTGCAAGGAGGGCATAGGAAAAATAGGACTTGAGGGTTTTAAATCATCCTTTTCTGAATGAAAAGTGTAATGAATGCAACCCACACCTGTAAAATCTGCATTTCTTCATAACTTTTTTTTTGTGAAGAAAAAGTAGTCTTGAACCTTCACATGACAGCAACTTGCTAGAAAGTTAACTATATTTAAAGTCGAGTTAGACGACAAGTTAAGAAGTTCGAGGGAAAACTGGCTTGACCATCAGTCATAGAAGATGTGTGCCAAGTAAGAGGTGTTCTTACAATGAATTTCATCTTATTTTAAATAAATCAAGGGTGGTCTTTCACTCTTGTTTCCCCTTTGCGGATTTGAAAAGTGCTGAAATAGCGGAAAGGGAAGGCTGTAACACCTTCAGAAATAATTTAAAAGAGTAAGACTAATAATTACAATGAAACGTTCCAGGGTGTTTTATTCAGTTAGCACAAAGGGTAATAAGAGCAGATGCTGTTCCAGTCCTTACAATTCTTTAGCTTATATTGATGTACAATGAAAAGAACAAAAGATAATTAATGGTCTGCGAAGAGGACACTCTTAGTAGTAAGCTGAAGTCTCAGCATCCATCTTCACACTGATCAATATTTGAATCTATAACTTCGCCCATTGTTTTATGAGGTCTTTAACAAAAGGACACAGAATTATCAAGATCATAAAAAAATGTATTTCATTCTTTTGTGGCTTTGGCCTCATTATTCTGCCTGGGAGAGGACACTGTGATTCCTCTATGTCATAGCCCATTCTGAAGAGAACGGTATTTGTGTTATTTTTCAACTCTCAGTCTGCCGTTTGTCTCAAGTGGAAGAGCCCTTCTCGAAGGCAGCTGGCTCGGAAAAGCGGAAGTCTTGCTGCCCTCCTGGCTGGATGTGTGCCCCAGGTCCTGCCTGGGCAGCCGCAGCCCACAGAGCGTGGTGCCACGCCGGGCTGCCAGGCTGCGGCTCACCAGCCAAGCACACGCTATGCCTGGGCCAGAGCTGGCAGGAGTTTAACCAGCCCTAGCCCAAAGCAGCTTGGATGCACTCAGCCACGGCAGGGCTCTTGCTAACGAGCTCTGCCTCTCTCAGATGCGCCGTGCAGGGCAGGGTCCCTCCCAGCTGCAGCTACGCGGCTCAGGCACCAGCTTTGGATGNTGAGCTCTGCCTCTCTCAGACGGCTCAGGCACCAGCTTTGGATGCAGGGGAAGCGGTGTGTGATGGTTCACATCACACCCTAAGTCTACACTCACTAGTTCTGCTGTTGCAGCAGGACGTCGTAAGCACAGAACCCGGCAGGCACTCCACAACTTTTAAACACCTAAGGCACATGCATGGTGCTATAGGTAGACATAAACCACAAGCCTAGACTGATTTTTTACCTAGACTGATTTTTTGATATGAATCCCATGGCTGGCATAGCAGGATTTGGAGGGGAGAAAGCACTGAAAGCCTCAGGTTGAAAAATGGGAGAGGGACGGAGACGTAGATTTGCTAAGAAGGTATGGACTGGAAATTTTGCGCTGGGTGAAAGCAGTGCTGCCCTGATGCTGACACGTATTCAGGAGCGCAAGTGGAGACCGTGGGCTCTGTTTTGAGCTAGCGCTGCTCTGTGAACGTGCTCAGCTTAACAGTCTTTCAGCTTCCCTTGACTTAATCAGATGATCGGCTCTCTGGAGCACAGGTTGGCCCTGGCTATGCTTTCCTGGCACGGTGAGATGCTGATCTCCTGTAGGGATGCAGGCCCTGCTGTAAGGCGGCTTATACTGTATTTAGAAAGCCAGATGATCATCCATCACATTGAAAAAGACCATCCCCGTCCTTGAGCTGGCAATGCTAACTCTGAAAACCTGCACACCTGCCCTGCACTAAGACACATGACAGATTTTGGCCTGCAGTTTTGTGTGCCACGTGGTTGTTGCCAGCTAACAGTACTTGCATCCATATCTGACGGATTCTGGGCTCCAAACCCGGCAGGTGTGAGATTACAAGGTGTAAGAAAGCAATTTCAGGTATTTTTAGAGGTTTTGAAAACATGTGCCCTCCTCCATCTCCCACACTCATGTCCACAGTGGTTGTACACATTACAAAAAAGGCACCCATAGACTACGGAGGTGTGCTGTTCCACTGGATGTTGTGTGGAATGACTTAAGTTAATGAATACAGATAAAATGTTTTCTTTCCTTTCTGAATTTAGAAAGTTAAGATGGCTTGTTCTATTGTTCCCTGTAGCTGGGAAGAAAAGGGACCCCACCTGGCTTCAGGAACTCTAAGGGCAACGTCCCTCTCCTGGCCCAGTACTGGTCAACATGGTTTGGGTGCAACATAGACCTTGTTGATGTGGGGAGGGAGAAAGGGTACGTCCTTGGTTTCAAGGAGTCCATCCCCTGATTTGGGTGGAGTTGACATCACTTAGTAGGTGCATCAGGGAGATAAGTCAGGGTTTATGTGGAGGTTCACTTAGGGCAGGTTCTGCAAATAAGGACTTTTCCAGTCCCCAGTAAAACCCTCTGTTACTGGGGAAAAGAAAGCATTCTCATCTAAACCCAAAGAAAAAGCTAGGAAAAATCTGAACTTTACCCACCATTTAGCACAGGTACTTTTTTTACAGCTTTAGATCATTGAAATCTGTATTAAGCGCTCTGCCTGTTCATATTATTACTGGAAACAAGTTGGCTTACTCCTAAGCACTAATGGCACATATATCGTATATTTGCGTGGAGTGTCAAATTATATTAAAGCAAAACTTTTCTTTCTGTACTGACTTGTTGCTGTTGAGTCAGGAATTTGATTTTCTTACATGAGTATTTCTTCAGATTCAGTCTTTTCAGCAAAACAACCTATGTTAAGGTGCTGAATGATCTTTACTAGCAGAATTTCTTACGTTCTTCTCTATTTTTATGCATGGCTATTGTCACAATTCACTAATATCACCAATAAGTAAAATACGTAGATAGATAAATTATCACATTTGGAAGAAGTGGAGATACAGTCTAGAGGTGGTGCCAAGATCCAAGCAAGGTTGATTAAAGTTCAAGTCAATTAATGCTTAAGTGTATGAGTTCTACCTAATGCAATGAAAGTGGAACTGGATTGCCCATAAACCCCTGTAGAAATCTTTAGGTGGGAAGAGACAGGCAAGCTTCTGCAGAGAAGAACTGTTGGGTTCCTGTGTAACTGCCAAGGAGGCTATGTCAGGAAACTGCTGTGTTCTGGTTAGACTGAGGGAAGCTGGAGATGGAGTGAACCAGACGATGAGTGCCCAGTCAGGGAAAATGGTGCCATGGCTACTTCTCTACCCCAGCCCAAAGACATTCTGCCGTCCCTTGAGATTTTGCTGTACATCACCACCACTTCATACTGGCATTACCCCATGCTGTGCAGGTGCCTAACGTCTCCAGGGAAGGTGTTTTTCTGCATTCTGCTGTCTGACTGCAGCAGTGAGGCCTCTCGCTGAAGCCAAAGCAGATCCACGTGGTTAAGACAGTTCAATTTACTTCTCAGTCTCTGTGCTTAAATAAACAATACAGAATATTAAATCAACATCAGCTGCAAAGGTATGGTCTTGTTAAGACCAGACCCTTGCCTCTTGCCACCTTCATCACCCTCATTGAGCTCAACATACTACTTCCTGAAGTGTTGCATTGCCTCTCCTTGTAAATGCAAGGTACTTCTAAGTCTTTCGCTCTAGTAGATTCTGTGTTTCTCAGATACTTTGTACAGAGTGTGTTAAGAAATCAATATACATAATAAAATAGAGCCTAAAAGACCTCCAGACTGCCATCTAACACAAACACACCTGAATTGCTTCAGTGCACATGAACAACAGCATGCAGAAGCAAATTCATTTTAGGCAGAAAGGACAGAAGCTGCCAACTTTATTACTGGCCCTTCAGGAAAAACCTTTCATGTCTCTAAGAGCCAGGCCCCAGCATGCTTGAACCTAACTTTAAAGCTAACCCTTCAAGTTTTCCCACTGGTTTGATCTTGAGGGCAGTTAGTGCCTCAAGCAGGGCCAGCAGCTTTCCCTCTTGACCCTTGGGATTTTACCCTTCCATTGGCCAAGCAGAGGTGGCCAGGGGTAATGTGTAAATCAAATATGGACAATCCTTAATAACATGTCAACATGTCAGAGCAAATCTGTGGATTTGCTTCATTATTGCCTAAGGAACTTACAGACAAATTGAATCATCTCTTCATAAGAAGAGGGGAGGTGAGATCCCAGAGTAATGAAGACAGAAAAATTAATCCGCATGCATTTTGTTTTCTTTTCCAGATACCTCCATCATCTACCCTTCTCGATGTGAAACACAAATTTCACAAAGCATGTAAGTACTATGGCTAGCAGCTGGAGGCACGGTTAGAGGCCTTTCAGCTTGGAGAAATTTTCAGATTTATTTTTCATGAAATCTCACATTAAAGCTGAGACTGGCTTGACAGCTTCAGTGCTAAATGAGAGCAGTGTTTGGACTAAGGTTCTACTGTAGCTATCGCAGATGTGAGAGGCTGGAAGGAGAGTAATGCATACTTTATCACTGCCAGCCCATGAGGGGCAATACTTTTCTATCCTCTTTTTAACATTACATGGTGTCAATTCAAGACCACGACTGCATTTACCCTCACAGTGTTATATTAGATAAGCTTTGATAACATTAGACTGCTTCAAGCTGGCCATCAACAGACCATGTAGACCAAATAACTACTGTAGTGGGGAACTTGAGCGCAGAATGATTAAATGACTTATTTGAGATTGTGCAGGCAATTTGACAGACTTCTCAACTGACTCAGCCACGTTCATTTCCTTAATGGTCAGGGCAACCTCCCTTTCTTCTCATACTGCTTTTTTTTTGTTTTCTATATCTGTGAGGAGGGGAGAAAACAGTGGGGGAGAGGCTAATTTATGCACCTACGGACTGCAGATATGGACCTGGTACATGAGAAGAGATGAGAGCAATCATACTCTGAAAACACTCTTTTCTTCCTGCCAGAGAACAGAGCAGTTTTGCTGTGTCCTTCATTTCTGCCTCCTCCTAACTAAATACCTCCAGTCCTTACTAGAGGAAGGTGGTTGTAAAGGTGGAATAAAGAGAAATGAAAGTAGCTAAGCACCAACGTTTGATGGCATTCACCATTATCCACTGAATTGCTGGTCAGGATCTTGGGGAGTGGGGCGTGCCTTGAATTCTAAAATGCTAAAATACTGCTGTATCTGTGTTCCTAGAGATCTTAACTGTGCCACCCTTGCTCCCAGACTGAGAAATGTTTCTCTTACTCCTGCCTGTGGGAAGTAAAGTGCTACTTGTGATGAGGACTGGTAACCTTGAGTGTCACCCACATTTGAGACATGCAGGTCTATTCAAGGCCTATTAACTTGAACTGGAATTCTTAGAACTGCAAAGATATTTAGTTGAGTAGAAAAAGATGCAAGAAGAATTAAGAGTTGGAAGTGAAGGCCAGAGAAATTCAAATTTTGTAATGAGGTATTTGATTCCAAGAAGCAGGATTGTTTACTCTTGGAGTAAACATCTGAGATGATGGGCTTTCATTATTTTTACAAAAAAAAAAAAAAGCGTATTCAACTAAAAGATAGATGCCTTTTTCAAAACCAAGCTTTAGTCAGACACTATTACTGAGTTCAAAGTAGGGTAAGCAGAAGTATTATGTTTCTCCTCTGCCCTTAGAATTTTATAAAGCACTAAAGCTTAAGGCTTCTGTGGTTGCACAAGGGTTCAGTTGATGAAGCAGAAGGCTGTTGACCTGACTCCTCCAGATTTACTTGTTTTCACTCCCTGTAAGGCCTTGTAAAATGCAAAATGGTAAAAGTTCAAAAACCCCACAGGTGAATATGAAAAGACTGAGTGCACAAGTTTTAATATTTCAATAAGAGTTTGTCTTCCCATCAGTTTGCGAAAGGCAGTGCATTTCTGCCTAGACTTTCTTAAATCAATTGAAACTAGATTTATATTGATGCAGCTTAAATCAGCTGAAGATCACTGGCACAGAGGTTTATGCCAATTTAAATGTAATGAGGTTTTTAATGGATTTGGGCTAAAATAGTACAAGTCTGTGTATAAGCCATTTCAATGGCATCTGTTTTCCTATTTAGAGGTACCCTACTCCTCAAATACTCCCAGTGATGTAGGTGGAGATGTGTATAAAGGAAGACAGTAAGGAATAAAACAAAGCATGGAAGGGCTGGCACGTGCCTTCAATGCTTTTTCAGTTTTCCGTTTTTTAGCTCAATTCTCACCATTCCCAGGAGTACATCATGTCAGTGCCCTGTGACCTTTCTACGCATTCCAGCTCATTGCTTTGATCTCTCTTTTCTAGTTCAGCCTGGATGTTGTTGTCTCATGAGGTTCCCCCCTTCTCCTCCTTTCACACTTGCAAATAAAAAACCCTCCCTTTTTCGTCTCATATAGTTTGGAGGATGGCAGTTTATAGACTACAGTTCTTCTAGGCAAGAGCTGAGAAGGGGCTGAGGCTGATCTGTGGATGCCTTTGGTTAGCGTGCTATTTTGTATTAGCTCATGCATTCATTTCTGTCATTTCTGTGTGCCAGATTCACGTGTTCCCCTATAATCTCTTGCTAAAACACACTCCTACGCACACCCCCTTACAGTCTCCCTGTCTTCATACATTCTCCTTTGATCACCCATGCAATTAAGCTTTCTCCTCAGCTGGTATCTTGTCTGCCCTTCAGTGAGAGGAACCCCTGTGCATCAATTTCACAAGCATCATCTCTGTCACTGATCAGTTTTCGCTGCCTGATTCAAGGAAGGAAGAAAAAGACTGAATTATGAATTGCAGCACAGGAGGCTGTTAATCATTAAAATCAGAGATGCAAGTGACACATAACATCTTACTGCTCAGTAGTTTCTTAGTCAGTCAAACTTTAATTTGTATATGTGTTTACACAAAAGGCAGAATATGGACTTAGAAGTCCAGGAACAAATACTCCTCAGCTCTTGCTTCAGCAAAACTGCCTCTACTGAAACAGCCATGGCAAAGCCTAACCCTGTGCTTTCTGTGGCAGAGTTGAGGGGGCCAATTCCAGTTTTATCACAGGAGAATCAGGGATATACGAGCTGTTATTGGAGAGGAACCAGTTAAGGCAAACTGCCATTTCCACGGGAATTCAAAGGCTTTCTCCAGACTGAAGATCGCTGTTTTGTACCAGCCCCTGGTGGCTGTAGCCAATGCCCCTGGCAGGGACCGGCAGCACCAACCAGGGTCAGCACGGAACAGCAGTTTCCCTGTTGCAGCCTTCCAGCCATCGGCTCTACCCGGGCTTTCTGTAACAGATGTTAGATCCAGGCTGTCACACTTAATAGCAAACATCACACCTGCCCACCATGAATCTGTCTAATCCTTTTTAAACCTACTTACAGTTTTGACCTCGGCAAAATCCTCTGGGAAGGAGTTCCACAATCTAAGTGTGGTGAGGATGAAAACACATCTTCTACAGTGGCATCATACAAATGTCTGCGCTTCTACAGCTTGATGTTTTCTGCCTGAAACTGAGTGGCAGCTGAGTGCCTGGGTGTTACTGGCCATCACACTAAGGATAGTCAAAGAAGCCTCAATCAAATAGGTGCTGTGCACTAGGTGACTTTACTGCTATTTTCCTCATTCCTTTGGCTAGGTGGCAGAGGTGAAACGAAGCCAAAAACTAAGTGTATAAGAAAGAAGCTTTTTGTCCCATTTTCTCAGTTGCTTATAATGAGTTGGGTACCTGGCGCTTTCTTTATCTATAAAGACTATGTTTTCAATGGTGAAAGAAATACCTTGTAGGCTAAACTTTGCAAGCTCTTGTCCTTGGACTCTTCACCTTTAATTTATTTTTATCTTTGCAAAATGTATTGGACTGATTGGGGAGGAAATCTTACAGATAGAAAATGAAAAACTGCAATAATAATAATGCTAATTCAAGTATCACATAACTAAAATAAAATACCTCTAGGACAGGTAATACAGTGGAATTGGTGATCATTAAGTATTTTCAAGGTTACTGCACAAAAGTTGCTGAAAAAGCTCTTGAAAGAAGAAGAACAGAAAGGAGAGGGGGAAATAAGATCTCAGCAATACTGTAACAAAATCATGGATGCAACCTCCTGCAGAAGGAGGCAGCACAACTAGAGCTACTCTTTGAAGTCAGGAGAGTGAGACAGAAATTGCCTTCTAGGTAGAAGGAGCAGGCAGGGAAGGAAGGGCAGATGGGAGGAAGCCTGATGATGTGTGGAAGGAAAAAAGGAAGTTGAAGAGAGAACTGAAAACATCACTTGCAGAATATCCCAATCTGCAGCGGGGAATGAGGTGCTCAAGGAATAAGGAACATTACAAGCTGCCAGCTGTCCCAATAAAATATTAACTCCTAATTCTTCAGCTCCAAAATCACAGCCCCCCCATCTAAGCTAACGGAGCTAGGGTATTTAAAATAAGCAACGTTAACGAGAGTAAATCATTAAGAAAGAAATTGTCAGTAGATGGCACTCAAGAATAAATAGCATCATTTCTGGACACTATGAAACCTTAGAATTCTGCTATACAATCTTCCAGTTGCTTCTTGCAGGTATTTCTATAGCAATCCTAAGCAGTATGTACCCTGGAAAACCACTGAAATAATTTCTGTTGCTTTCCTCTGGAGAGAGGACAAGGAGAAAGACAGCGCAACTCCTTCATGGTGGGGACCAATCTCACTTTGAGCCTCCTCCTTACAGGCTGTAGGGGAATGTGTTAGGATGCGCTCATCTGCCAGGTTTTACCTATTGCTCTCATCCTGCATGTTCCCCAGAGCCCACAGGAGAACAGGCAGCCCCTTAGATGTCATCACCCTCCAGACCACCTGGTCAGAGCCTACCTGGTCTGACTCCCTGCACGAAAGCAGTATCAGAGGCTCCTGTGCAGGCTCTTCCAACGCACCAGTTCACTGAGTCTATCAAACGTTCCCACTGACTTCCCAGTCCCTGAATAAGATCTTTATTGCCTAATGCAAGGAGATACCTTACCATCTCAGAGGATAAACATCAGCAGGAGTACCATATCACACAGTTCTTTTCCAGCTGCACGGGAGGCCTCTGCATATTCTCCCTCCTTCCCTTCTCAAAATCAGCAGTGACTGCACCCAGCTCACTGCTCCCCCCAGTTACCTGTCAGTAGTGCTAAGCTCAGCCAGTGCTGAGCAGCTGGAAGGAGAGCAGGATTTTAAAAGCAACAGGTTATTTTTTCACCCAAAACCCAGAAGCAGATCTTCAAAACACAGAACAGTGGAAGCCAAGCTGGCCTGGTGAAGAGCGAGGAGGAGAATCTCTCATTGCTTAGAAATCACCAGGCAAGCCTTGTGAGAGGAGCTTAAGGCACTTGAGGTACTAAAACTAATCCTTTAGCGGGAGGAGGTCTGCTTTCTTTTCTCCTTTCCCAAAAGTCTGCTAAGGGTTTTCACACTCTGAATCTGCAACGTTCCTGTTTTTAATGACATCTGAGAGCTAGTAGCATGATTCAAAGACAAAGGGCAAACTTCCTATTTTGCCAGGCCTGTGCTAAAACGCAGGAGCTGGATGCAGAGCTGTTGCTGGAAAGGATGACTGTTGTTACTGCATCATGTAATTCCCTTCTAGAGGCTGGCTGTGATTTTAAACTGCAAGGCTCAGAGAGGTGAGAAAGGATGCTGTGGGGATTAGTCATTAGGAGCAGTACCAGGGAGAACGGTGACTGCTAAGCCAGTGCCTTGCCTACCGGCTCCATGTAATCAGGACTGTCTGATAACACAGTCTTGCTGAGAACCTGCAGTTCCTCTGATTTCTCCACACTGTCTATTACAGCTGGATTCTCAGGTTGAAGCAAGTTAATGAAATCTGTCAATTTTGATGCCTGCAGAGGCTCATGTGCCCGATGAATACACCTGCTGGGGACTCAGAGAAGCTGAATTATGCTATTTATGGCTCTCCCAAGCTGACTTCATAGTCTTGGCCTGTCAATCAACCAGGAGCCCTTCATGTGTCTTACAAAGCGAAGAGACCCAAATAAGTTATATCTAGGGCACAGAGCCTTCCAGAGGGATCTTTCTTCTGCGTTATAATAGGAGATCAGGCTTTGAAAAAGCCAAAATTTTGGAAAGAAGGCGACAACCTGATCCTCCCATGAGTTGCCTTGAGCTGGACGCACTTCCCAGACAGAAAGGCAGCTGCAAAGTCTGTGGCTTTTAACAAATCTCAAACTCCTTCCTCCCTGTTTTTATCCTAAGTAGTTCACGCTAGCCCAGAGTCAGAGCTCGAATCCATATATGAATGAATTTTCAAAGGGACAGGCAACATCCTGCTGTGCAGTCTGTCTGACTGCAGAGCTCACAGGCCCAGTGTTACGTCCCCAGCGCAGATTTGCAGAGCACATTGGCTTGGCGGTTACATCCAACTATTGTTTTCAATAAATTTTCCTCTCTCTGCATTCATAACAACTCAATTGGAAATTAACAATGGAGGCGAATCACTAGGGATGGGCAGTTATCGCAAATGGGCACTAAGAAGTACAGTGATTTCATCTGAGCAAATTGCTCATTCATCTGTGTGGACTTTGTAAATGAAAATGACTAGATTAGGAGGAGACATGATGATATTTATTTCACATTATATTTATAACTTATTTTTCTTTTGTCTTAGTCACACAGTAGATAGCAATACGAGACAAGTTTATGACGAATTTCAATATCCCTCAAGTGACACAATCTGAAGCTCTTTTTACTTCTCTGTGCCTGTCAACACAACTCAGTTTACTAGGAACTCCTTGAATTTCTTGTTGCTGCCACAGGGAGGTTTGTATATACTTAAACTCTTTCCTTTTTGTTTTGCAAGGCTAAGCACAAAGTAAGCAACAGCTCCTGCCAGAAAACTCAAACCAGTCGCTACCATCTTCCTCCCCAGCTCACAATCAAAGATCTGATCCCTGAGTAAATTGCTTCCTGCCTCTGCAGTGCGTGCATGTCAGAACAGAGACCTAAATTCTTGCCTTGGCATGCTGCTTCAGCCACCAGGCCAGCCTCTCCAGTAGGCTTCGTTTCTCATCTGTGCAGGAAGAAGCATCAGGAGGGCAACCTCCTCTCAGTTTATTTGTGGCATATCTGTGCAGATTTCTCCATACAAAATACAAGTGCCTGTCTGCTGGTACAGATTTGCGTAGCTTGAATTTATGCCTTAGCTGTCAAAATAATTGAAGCATACCTGTGAAAGCTGGAAATACTTCCACTTCTCTTAACCAGTCAGGAAATGAGAATGGCATCATTGACCTAACACCGTTAAAAGAAAGAAGGTGGCAAACTGAATTAGCCTCATGATTTTCATCTACAAAATGACTAAAAATTTACATTATACTTAGACACCAAAGTCTCTCTTTTTTTTTTTTTCCTCCCACATTCTGTGTTGGAATTACAGAAATCTAATTCTGTCCCGTTTTCAAGAGACAGACAACGCATGGAGTGCTCCAGCTGCAATCACAGTGGTGTAGCCATCGGGTAGCCCTCCAGAAGGTGCCATGCACTTCACAGACACTATTTTGCATCCTGAGCTGTGATCATAACTCTCTCATTCGAGCCCTGCCTGACTCACGTGCCTCTTGCTGACACTGCTAAAGCCCAGAACTTGCATTTGGACATTTCTAGTTGGGATGCTGACGTCTGACTTCTTGCTCTTAAATGTCGGACTTAATAATTTGAGAGCAAGCACCAGACTAGGCACCTGCAGTTCACTTTTGATGAACATTTGAATCTCATCATAAGCTGTGGAGAAAGAACTATTAAATCAGAAAAGTGTCTGATCAGATATCCCTGGAGTTTTGCTTTCTGAAATGTACGTGTGGTTACAAAGAATAGTTTCATTATGTACCAAATTAGGAAACTATGGCTGAGGTTTGGCTCACCCAGCTGGTTTAGAAGCAGTGCACTTAGTAACATAGGACCTTAAGCAAGACATTTAGGGTCAGATTTTCAAAGCATTTTGCTCTTCTACAGATAACAATGAAAGCCAGAGGGCCAACTGGGATTTTTGAAGTCTCATGATTCACGCTGAAATTAATGTGACGTTTAAAACTTAGGTCTTTAAAACTTAATTCAAAACCAGTGGCAGTCATGCTACTTACTGGGGTGAATTGTGTGCTAGACACTTTCTCCCTGTCAAGCTTCATTTTCTCATCTATAAAATAAGAATAATTAACCTGCCTTTCATCCACCTTGGGATCTTTTGTCTGTTTTGGCTGTGATCCTGCAAGAAATATTTGGGACAAAGAATGACTTAAATATATGCCTAATGACCTATTGAACCAGAGGGAGTAAGGTGTCTAAAACACAAAAGCCAGGCTATCCATTAATGCTCACAGAAATAAGATGACCTTCAGAAAAACCAGCAATATTTAAACCAGCAATAGAAAAAGTGAAGATGAAGTCAAAAACTTTAATGGAAATTCACATTAGATCTCTTTTATTTTTTTTGGCAGCTGCTGCATCTGATGTTACTGCATTTCATTATCAGGATTACAGATATCATTTCAGATGAGTAATATAATAAAAGAAAAGACAGTGAATCTATTGAGATGTAGCTTGAAGCAGAACTGGCCCTCTTTGCTCTCTGGGATTTTGTTCCCAGCTGAGATTTACAGGGTTCTAACAATGCATCACAAATGACATCCTATGTAAACAACCGGAGAACAAATGTGAGAGGCTATTTAAATGCCTCATTAAGAAAAGGAAATTTCATAGCTAGATTCTTTGCTTTTCTTGCCTTTGCAGTAGATTTAATTGACAGATCTGGATGAGAAACAACAAAATTTGTTTATCAGAATTGCCTATTAGTTACAATGTGTCTTATATTGGTGCTGTGACTCAACTGAGAAAAGGACAGAGCAAGGCCCTGTAGAAATAATCCAGGCCCTACAGAATNTGAATCTCATCATAAGCTGTGGAGAAAGAACTATTAAATCAGAAAAGTGTCTGATCAGATATCCCTGGAGTTTTGCTTTCTGAAATGTACGTGTGGTTACAAAGAATAGTTTCATTATGTACCAAATTAGGAAACTATGGCTGAGGTTTGGCTCACCCAGCTGGTTTAGAAGCAGTGCACTTAGTAACATAGGACCTTAAGCAAGACATTTAGGGTCAGATTTTCAAAGCATTTTGCTCTTCTACAGATAACAATGAAAGCCAGAGGGCCAACTGGGATTTTTGAAGTCTCATGATTCACGCTGAAATTAATGTGACGTTTAAAACTTAGGTCTTTAAAACTTAATTCAAAACCAGTGGCAGTCATGCTACTTACTGGGGTGAATTGTGTGCTAGACACTTTCTCCCTGTCAAGCTTCATTTTCTCATCTATAAAATAAGAATAATTAACCTGCCTTTCATCCACCTTGGGATCTTTTGTCTGTTTTGGCTGTGATCCTGCAAGAAATATTTGGGACAAAGAATGACTTAAATATATGCCTAATGACCTATTGAACCAGAGGGAGTAAGGTGTCTAAAACACAAAAGCCAGGCTATCCATTAATGCTCACAGAAATAAGATGACCTTCAGAAAAACCAGCAATATTTAAACCAGCAATAGAAAAAGTGAAGATGAAGTCAAAAACTTTAATGGAAATTCACATTAGATCTCTTTTATTTTTTTTGGCAGCTGCTGCATCTGATGTTACTGCATTTCATTATCAGGATTACAGATATCATTTCAGATGAGTAATATAATAAAAGAAAAGACAGTGAATCTATTGAGATGTAGCTTGAAGCAGAACTGGCCCTCTTTGCTCTCTGGGATTTTGTTCCCAGCTGAGATTTACAGGGTTCTAACAATGCATCACAAATGACATCCTATGTAAACAACCGGAGAACAAATGTGAGAGGCTATTTAAATGCCTCATTAAGAAAAGGAAATTTCATAGCTAGATTCTTTGCTTTTCTTGCCTTTGCAGTAGATTTAATTGACAGATCTGGATGAGAAACAACAAAATTTGTTTATCAGAATTGCCTATTAGTTACAATGTGTCTTATATTGGTGCTGTGACTCAACTGAGAAAAGGACAGAGCAAGGCCCTGTAGAAATAATCCAGGCCCTACAGAATATCTAGTCTCAGGTAAAACAAAGAATGAAAACTTACTGAACTGTTAATAGAAGATGCCAAGGTAGTTTTAGTTTTTAAACAGCTCCTACATCAATTTAAACTCGGGTATTACATTTTTGTCTGAAGAACAGATAGACTTCATAGATAGACCAGCGTTAAACTAGTGTTCACCACCAGATTCACATGGACTTGTTGTTCATTCAAGGAATTCAGGTTAGTAAAAGCTACAAGGGGTCTTCATGACTGTGAAAAGAATCTCATGTCCGTTAATAAGACAGATATCTTTTGATTATGGCAGGATCAAGATCACTTCTGGCTTTTAAACATGCTCTGCATCTACATCAGGTTTTTCACAGAAGTTCCTGTGCTTTTGGACAGCAGATTTTGGCAGATGGCTTTACAGAAGTACCCAACAGTTTCTATTAGGGGGAACTGTATGGAACAGATCTGCATGAAAAGTCACGGGGACTTCTTGTGAAACAGAGCCAACAGCCACTGGATAACAGAAAAGGAAGCGAATTTCACATGAGAGGAACCTCTCTCCTTGTAAAATTCCGGGAGAGCATGAGAAAAAAAATGACAAGGCCCGTGGGGTCATCTCTGGTAGAGAGGTTAGAGGCAGCAGCTTCAGCTGCTAAGTGCAGACTTTCCCCCAGGTTCATCTCTGCTCATGGCTTCCCCGGCTGTGCTGCTGCAGCCCCCGGCTTCCACAGGGCAAGAGGAGGTGGGAGAGTTCTGGGGGAAGGGTCAGCTGGGCAGGACAGGAGCAAGGGAGGCTGTTCAGACCTGAATGTGAAGGATGTCATCCTGTGATAGTGACTTGTTTTGCATTTGTTTACATGCGCTCGCTCTCTCATGCTTATCATCTGTTTATTTATTTATTTTCCTGTTTGGGCATGGGGGGGAAAGAAACCCTAAGAACAACCAAAATAAGAAATCTTTCAAAGTCACGCATGCAAGCAAAGCAAAACAAGGAATTCCTTCCCTGCTTCCCATGGGCAGGCAGGGGTTCAGCCATCTCCAGGAAAACGGCTCCATCATGCGTAGTGGTTACTTGGGAAGACAAACGCCATAACGCCAAACGTCCCCCTGCTTCCTTCTTCCGCCAGCTTTATATGCTGAGTGTGGCGCCATTTGGCATGGAATATCCCTTTGGTCAGTTGGGGTCAGCTGTCCCCTGTGTCCCCTCCCAACTTCTTGTGCACCCCAGGCTACTCACTGGCAGGGTGGTGTGAGGAGCAGAAAAGGCTTTGACTGCTTCGCAGCAACCAAAACCACCAGTGCACTATCAACAGTATTTCCATCCCAAACCCAAAACATAGCACTGCACCAGATGCCAGTAAGAAAGTCATCTGCATCCCAGCTGAAACCACGACAGGATGTTAGGTGCCTCTGTACTCCAGTCTTGCATTTAGTTATTTCCAGTCCCCCAGTCATGCTCTACCAAACAACATTAGATTGAAACTAATTCCTGTCCCCACCAATTAGTCTCAAAGTTTTCAATGAAGGACCCAAACACCTCATCTCATATCTGGAGAAACAGAGGCACCTCTAGATCCCTCAAAAGACTCTGTAAAGAGAAGCCAGTCTCTGAGGCTATGTGGTGTCTCACCTACTACCTTCCCTTTCAAATTATTTTCATCTCTTTTTAAAATGTTTGAAAACAGGCAAACGCATACACAAATAGACGGGGCCTCTGAAAGTGTGGAAAAGCTTAGCATCTAGCTAAGAGTGGATGGGGACTTCTCTGGAATATGCTTATCTTTAGGAGAGCAATCTAGTTTTCCCTGGAGTATATAATAACCCCAGTATCTATGAGGTAAGAGCAGTGGTTGCTGTATTCCCATGTAGAAAGATGACATGTTGCTTAGTTTGACCACTGCCAAGGGCTGTCTTAATTTACACTGAAATGACTGCATGGCAGCACCTTTGTTGAAGGAACATTTCTCATCCTTAAAACCCCCCGACACTATTCTTGAGGTTTTGAAGGTCTGTCATAAACTTTCCATTTTGAGCCGAGTAGCTGTGTGAGTCCGAATGCACTGGATTCACTACTGGAAAGATGCCTTGATACGAGGCAAGCCCTGAATGTGGCAAACTGTAGCCACATTTCCTGCCTGATACCAACAAGATTTACCACATAAAGGTACAGGCATTTGACCCCAGGGAAAAAGTGGTTGCTTTTGTACGTACTTTGCTCCATTTTGGTTTTAGATAAACTTTTTAATTATTTATCATACACTTTGGAAAGTCTTAAATGTTCCTTTACGTCTTTTGTTGTTGCTGTTGTGATGACTTATGTTGGATGTGGGTTTAAGGCTGCAGCCTAGACACCAGCCTATTCTCAATGCACACTTACATTTTGACTTGTTTTTTGGGGGAATATGGCTCATACTTTTGATTTCCCATCAAAATGAATATAGGAGGTACCATGTTTTCCAATGAAGATTTCCAACTCAGAAAGCTAAGTCATGCCTAGCACCAGTAAATGAGACTGGATTTTCTTCTTAAGGCAGGCAAGCTTAACTTCATAGCCTGCCAACCAGAAGTTATCAAAACTTCAGACAAAGAAAAGAAAGTTTATAGTCTAAATTATTACATAAGTGGGGTTAGAAAGAAAATGTGGAGGTAGAAAAAGTAAAAAGAGAACTGTACATGGAATATCAGAGCATGAAAAAGAACCAGTAAGCTAGTCACGGAAAACAAGGGTTTTTTTCTGGGTTCAAACCTCAATTTGCCCATAAACAACTCTGAATTCTGAAAACAAAAGGCAGGTTTCTACAGCATCAAAAATATTTTTGAAAAATTTCAAGTAATTCTGCCTTCGGATATGAAGGCCAGTCCAAAAATTGTTACCAAATGGCACAGAAATAGAACAAACAGAAGGTTATGCCAGTGGTTTATTTGCTTTAAACAACATATGCTGCTCTAGTTTAAACAGGAAGGGATTTTTTTTTTTTTTTAATATTATGCCATTAGAGTGCAAGTTCAGAGTTCACAATCAGTTCAGATGAGTTGTGGCTATAATAGTCACAGAGGAAAATCAGAAGAGGTGTTCAAAGACCCTTAAGCGTATGCTGTATAGATTGGGATGAACCGTTATCCCTCAAGTATGAGAATGAACATACTCACCAAGAAATATCACCATGATCAAGTCCCTCATGGACCTTGTCTGTATAACTGGAGAAGCAGTTTGCTGATCAGTTTTAAGCATCTTATACTTCTTTAGACTCATAGAATCATAGAATTTGCTCGGTTGGAAGGGACCTTTCAGATCACCTAATCCAACCATCAACCTAACTCTGACCAAACCATCACTAAACCATGTCTCCACACACTATGTCTACCTGCCTTTGATGTGGAGACAGCCTGCCTGGGCTCTTTTCCTGCTGGAAGAGCTTGGGATGGCGGGTCCTGTGTTCTCCATGTGGGCTCCAGCATCGCTCGCAGCATGCATGGGAGGCGACCTAGAATCAACTGTGTTTGCTGTTTGTCCTCACAATGACTGTATTCGCTGGAAAGCCACTGTAGGCTCATTTCACAGCAAGGCAACTGCAGTATGCAGAGGGAAAATTGTCTTCTGTCGTAGAGCTGAGATAAGAAGACCAGTTTCCCACGCTTCATGGCAGTTCTTCTGAGACACTGAAGCCTCTGCTCAACCTAATTAAGGTGGTGGGAAGGGGGAATTAAACCAGCCAAAACAAACTCCCACGAAGGACGTAGGAACACGACTGAGTCTCTGGCTCACATGCTAGTGTCTGATCTGCTGCCAAAGCAGGGCAGATCTGTGCTGCCTTTTCCTCATCGTTCATGGAGAAACTACAGTTTAGCCCTGTTATTAGTGGGGATTAATTTTCAGTGTGGTGAATTTACCAATGAGTTTATGAGAAGTTAATTTGCACTAAGGAAGAAATCACGTCAGTTCAAACGTGTTCAGTTAATTGTCGATGGCACTGGTGTGGCCATTAGATACAAAAAACATATTGCTATTAGGAGCTAGGAGGAGAATGCATCCTCATTAGATTAGAGGCTGGAGAGAGCGCTATCCCCTGGACAGTCAAATATTGAAAGAAAATTATAATTCATCAGCATACTTTATTAGCTAATTGACTTAGGAATGGTGTTAAAGAAACATAGCTAGAGCCTGGAGTAGGACTGTCCTCTGCCCAGTACATCTGAGGTGAAGGCACAAATGAGCTTTTGAGCCATCTTTGCTGCATCAGCTGTGATTGCTGGACCACTGGGCACTTTCTGACGCCGGAATGTAAATCAGCAGGGCCCCAAGCCTGCTGTAGTGTGCGCCGGCGACATACCACGTTCAGTCAGAGTGCAAGCAGCACGGGGTAAAAGAGTGACTTCGCCAGTTCTCTGCTCTCTGCCCCTCGTGCAGCTCTGTGGAGAGCTGCTACCTAAATAGCAGCCGTGCTGATTGCAGCAATACACAAACCAGAGCTTTCCGAAGTGAGGAGGCAGTGACCTGTGTTATCAGTGTCCTGAAACCCAGCGCATCTGTAACACTGCAAGGCACAGCACTCTCTGTTCCCTCAGAAAGTGGCAGAGGCTGAACATGAACAAAGGTTTTTAAAAAACCAGCATTTTAAAGCAGGTCTTTGTATTTTATTGCCTGTGTTTTCTGAGACCATGAGGGTGGTCAGATACCTGTGCTTAAATGCTCTGCTTTGCTGCCTGTGAACCCCTTGGCTGGGCTGGCTACTGCCACACCAGTAAAGGTATTCGAGCAGTTAAGGATTCAGATAGACAGCAACTGATTTCATAAACCACCAAACATTAAGCTGCATTTTTAAAAATTCCCGGTTAGAATACGGACAGGCAGACAGAGAAGGAAGGATATCTTTAGTCCCTGAAACACATACTTAGTTTGGCAAACGTATGTTCCTTAATGTGCATTTTTTCATGTTTGGGTCACCCTTTGTATGAAGCTTCACTGACAGAGTTTATATTTAGGAAGAGAATTCTGATTGATTTCTCACATCCCTCTGATACCTCAACAATTATCTTTGTTACCCTTTTCAAACCCGTAGAGACAGGAGAATCAAAGGCAAAGATAACTGCCAGAATACAGATCCTCAGTCAGCATAAATTACTCATCTCTCTCTTAATTGGGGTTGGCATTTCAGAGCCAGAACACAACTGCCTGCAAATACAAAGCAAACTCAGGGCTGTTTCAGGGCGCAGTCCTCCCTGGGGTTCCCTGCTCAAAACACCCCCCAAAGCGATTATGCCAAGTCCAGTTTGACTGACCGGCCTGCCCACCGCTCTGCGTGCCCCTGTGGAGTGGCCGTGCGTCAGGCAGGCAGCGAAGGCAGGTCGAAGCCCGCGCCAGGGGAGCCAGCCCTGCAGGGACGCAGGTTTTTTTCAGTGATGACCAGTGATAGGACAAGGAGTAATGGATGCAAATTGGAGCATAGAAGATTCAAGATGAATATCAGGAAGAATTTTTTTACTGTGAGAGTGACAGAGCACTGGAACAAGCTGCCCAGGGAGGTGGTGGAGTCTCCTTCACTGGAGACATTCCAAACCCGCCTGGACGCGTTCCTGTGTGATGTGCTCTAGGTGATCCTGCTCTGGCAGGGGGGTTGGACTAGATGATCTTTCGAGGTCCCTTCCAACCCTATGATTCTATGACGCTGCTCCGGGACGGGCAGAGCGCGTGTGCCACACCGGTGCCACTGCCACCCCGCTCCTGCACCCTGCTGTGCCCCGCTGTCCCCCCGGCGCCCTGCGGCAGCACGGCGCGTTCGGCACCCCACACCGCCTGGCACTGGGTAAGGGCAGGCTTGCTCAGGCTCCAGGCTCGTCAGACTTACCTATTTTCTCTGTGCTCTCTTCTGCGGGTGTTACTAATGAAACGAAAGGTGAAGCCTCATCCCCTTTCTCTTCCCTTGCCCACGCACATTAATTTAAATGCAAATCCACACCGAAAGATCAAAATTAATTATACTTTCTGCAGCAGGCTACACGGAAAATTGAAATGCACAGGGCTGGATTTTCTTTCTCATTTTCTCTTTTTTTTTTTTATTCTGGGAAGTGGAAAGGAGAAACAATGCAGCAAAAATATTAAAACACGCCTGTAAATGTTGCATACTTCCTTGCTTTTCGTTTCTGATGCTTTTTTCTTGTCTAAATTTCCCCAGCTGCTTTCAGTGTCAAGCTGTTTCAGAAGGAAAATTGAAAGCTTAATCTGCTAGTGACATAAATTGACCTCTAAATGACAAATAATATTCTGTTTATCACTAATAACTATCGATCTTCATTAAGAAAAACTATGCTGACTCTTAAGGAATTTGTCCATTACTGCCTGACCAGAATATAAATACAGTGTGAGGTGGTTTTTTTCAGGGGAAAAAAAAAAAGATGGAGAGGAGTGTCCTGTTCCTCAACGAGTCCAGGCATTTATATAAGTTTTTTTCAATGAAAACGCAATCAGGTCAATATGTGACCCAGGGTGCAGCGCAGAGTCCCATGGGCTGGAATTTCACATCTGGGCACAGTCAGAGCAGATTAACCGCTCGCAGGAACCAGCGTATGGACAGGGCTACCCCAATTGCCAGGTCCTGGGGAAGAAAAGCAAAATTCTGACACTGTTTAAGGGGAATGGCTGCAGGCATTGTACGCAATATAATACTCCCTGCCGTAGAGACGTTAGGCATGCTCTGAAAAACCTTCTGGATGAGGCTCTGAGGGGCTTCAGTGAAGGCGCCAGGGTGACAGTTACATGACTTTTTGTAGGAAAAATGGATGCTCACAGATTTTAAGCATTTAAGGCCAATCGGAACAATCAAATGAGCAGCTAAAAATGGAGCATGTAGCCAGACACTTCGTCAGGCTGGGCCTTACTTGCTTATTAGTCTGTGGGAAGTGCGTGCTGTTCTGCCCCTTGGCCAGACCCTGTCCTTAGCACTGTTGGTCTTAGCCGATGTCTGGAGACATTGATTCAGCCAGTCCACTGCTTGCTCTCCGTGTAGTATATTACACATTCATGTATTACAAAAACCAGAAGAAAGAAATGGATGCTTATGATCCAATAGCTCCTCTTTCAAATTCCACACGTCATTAAGAAAGCAGTTACTTGTGTCCCCACAGCAACTAGGGGTCAATGTGCCTTTAGGCCTTGTAAGCCTTTGGAAAGCTTAAAAATTAAACAAATCAGAAAAAATACTCAGAGAAAAAAGCTGACAAAGAGAAGGGATTTATCCCTGGGTATGGAACCATTAAAAACAACATCCATTTCAGTACCCTGCTGAGATTTTACCGAACAGAACACACTGGATCTCTCTCTTTCCTCTGACTTCCCATACAAACATGGATCTAGTTCAAGACCTTGCTCCCACTCTTTAAATGTTCTGATATACCATATCAAACATTCTTCTACAAGGAAAACACAGCCTGGCTGAATGATCCCGTATCCAGCAAGTGCCTTCCCAAGGCCAACCCTGTGCCCTAAAGCCTTAGAGAGAGGTAGAAGCAGTCGGTAGCCTGACTCCTGCAAGCCCAGCTGTGCTCAGGAGCCCAGTATGGTGCCAGGCCAGTACAGATGGGTGGTACCTGGAAGGGGCCTGGCTAGAGCTGGTCTCTCTGCACTAGCCCTGAAAAAAAAAAGACCCAGATGTTTGCGCTGGCATTTGGCAGGTCAAAGCAGCAAAAACATCTTTTGGTCTGTGGCCAAAGAAGGTCTTTCGCGTGGGGCCACATGAAGAGACACTGGGGCTTTGCTTGCCCCAGGCTTGCTGCTGAGAGCTGCAATTCCTCAAGTGGTCTGGTCATTCAGATTGCAGTACTCAGTGGCTGTCATTTATTACAGTGAAGGCAAACACAGTAAGTAATAGCTTCAGATACTTCCTCTCTTGGTCTTTTGGCCCCACTCAGTTTTACTGTGGTTTCTTAGGTGTGCTTTGCTTACTGCCATCACACCCAGGAATCACTCAAGTGCAATGTCAGCACAATAAATCCCACAGCCTTTTCTTCCAAATAAAAGCAGAAAGCAACAGTTTCAAGTCATTTAAGCATCCCACTTTCCTGCTGTCAGCTCAGGGAAGCAAGGGTATGCAAACTTCAGTCTAGTGAAGGCTGCAACTGTCAGCACGGTGATATCTCCATCTATTCCTGTTTTCTCCGAAGCGTTCCTGAGAACGCTCAAACACACCTGCTGCAACCAAGAGAAACAACGCTTATGACCATTGCTGTTTAAAGTTACTGTCGTGGTTTAACCCTGTCTGGCAACTGAGCACCACGCAGCCAATCGCTCGCTGCCCCCAGTTGTGATAGGGGAGAGAATCAGAAAAGTAGAGAATCAGAAAAGTAAAAGTGAGAGAACTTGTGGGTGGAGATAAAGACAGTTTAATAGGAAAATCCGTGCACACAAGCAAAGCAAACCAAGGAATTCATTCATCACTTCCCATGGGCAGGCAGGTGTTTGGCCATCTCCAGCAAAGCCGAGCTCCAGCACACATAAAGGCTACTTGGGGAGACAAAAAGTCATCGCTCTAACATCGCTCCCCTTCCTTGTTCCCCCAGTTTTTTATTGCTGAGTATAATGTCATATGGTACGGAATATCCCTTTGGTCAGTTGGGGTCAGCTTCTTGTGCACCCCCAGCTGGTGGGGCGCTGTGAGGAGCAGAAAAGGCCTTGAGTCCGTGTAAGCACCGCTCAGCAGTAACAAAAACATCCCTGTAGTATCAACACTATTTTCAGCATAAATCCAAAACACAGTTGCATACAAGCTAAAAAATTGACTCTATGCCAGTCAAAACTGTATTAATTCACCATTTACTTGTCAAGGAAAGACCTTGGCAAGTTTTCTGATAATCTGTGCGTTGGTATGTCTGTCTGTCTCTATATGTTATGCACAAAAGCACCATCCCCACACATACTAGTATGTGAAACTTTCCTGGCAATCTCTTATTGCTATGTAGATACCGAAACTACCATCTGGTTTAGGTGGTGGAATACATTTCAGCTGCGCTCAGTTCACATGAGCAAGCGCTGTTAGGTTTCTCAGCTAATGTGTAACATTCTGTGGTCATATAAGGGATATCCGCGCCACAGTGGTCCCCAGAATTTCTTGTATTTCTGCAATTTTAAACATGCTGCTGCTGATTGATTATAGTAATTTTGTTCATATCACCCTATTCATATCACAGCAGGTATTGCTGGTAATTATTGAGGCTATTTGTTATTAGAGATGCATGGGTGGTGACATACAATGAGAAGCAAACAATTTAACTGATAATAAAATTAGCTGATCATGGAAAGTCAATCTGCTAATTATCTCCAAACTCTGTCTGTCAGCTCTGGTTTGCATTTCTCAGTCTCATTGCTTCCCAGCGGAATAGCTTTAGCAGGGCTGCATTCTAAGGAACACACTGAATTTCCCAGCAAGAGAGGTCTTCGTCCTGTTACACCTTTGCTCTCATACAGGTTTGCATGACTTCAAAAATTCTTTGTGACAAATAGGCATTTGATTGTGTAATTTACTACAGAACAGGCAGCAAACTAAAGAGTTTGCATGGAAGGTTTTTTATGAAAAGTAGTAAAAATTAGACTGACAACTTCAATTTCCTAATTATTGGAAAGAACCTAGTACTTAGATTTCTTAGTTGTTAGATGTTCAAAACCTCTTCTGATATTTAAGTAGTGGGGCACACATGAAGATCAATTTGAATGATGTGGATAGAGAGTACCTTTGGACGCTTTTAAAACTGCATATGGGCTTTTAAAACTGTTCTCAGTTCCTATGATTGTCAGCTGATTCATTTACTGAAATTCTAGTATAGATGCAGCGAAAAAACAAACTTCATTTTGGTTTTCTGTGCATCTTTGCATAGTGGTATTGGCAGCTGGGCATGGTACCAAGGCAAGCCATGATTCATTTTAACAAGCATTTGGATGGTTATTTAATAGCACTACATCTGCTTTTTATATCCAGTATTAATAAGTGTTTTTATAGTGGGATGTGGTCAAATTGAAGGTGGCTGTCAGTTTTCATATATCTTGTCAGTTCGCTTATGTTTTAATTTTTTGTTTTAAGTACTGGCAGGTACAAAAAATAACCCATCAAAAATTAAATATTTTTCCTCATGTCCACTTTTAAAAACAGATTATTAAAAGTAAACACTGAGTTGCTTTCCAAGAAAATGCCATCCTGTGTTGAAAAATTATGATGCTTTAAAGCTAATAGCATTAAAATATTTTAACTATCCCTAAATAAATGTATGGATTTTTTCCACAAATTTGGAACAGATTCCTGACAGAGAAGATGGAATACGGTAAAAGGCTTAAGACTTATCATTAATTGATTACACTTCCAGACTAAGGGTACCCTGTACACATAGAAGGAACATTGTCTGAATCATAACAGAATGAATCATAGAGTTGTAAACCAGTTTGAGTCGGAAGAGACATTCAGAGATCATCTAGTCCAGCCCCCCTGCCATGGGCAGGGACATCTTTCACTAGACCAGGTTGCTCAGTGAAGAATGATGATGTTGATGACATTTACAGTCAATGAGTTTGTGAATGACTTTTCGGCTGAGGAATGGGCAAATCTTTCAGTCGCCTATGTACGTGCAGTTGGGGGGTGCCTGTATTAACGTCTGGGACAAACATCCTTCAACAGGAGGACAGGTCGGGAGGGCAGAAATAACCAAACAGGAGATGGAAAACCAGGAAGACATTTCAATAGCTGTTCAAAAGTGCTGCAAAAAAAATGAACCAAAGGTGTTCCACACAAATGTAAGGAATGTGGAGGAACCACAATACTGGATGAATATCAGAGCATATAATATTGGCTAAATAGGCCTGTAGTTTGAACCATGATGGACATTCGTATTTTCTGGTCAGCCTTTATCTGCTTTTTCCAGTCAATAGTGGTCTGGGATATAAGTGGGCTGAAATGTTATTTTTACAACTTTGTTCCAAGTGTGAAGTGCACAGCCAAAACCAGAACCCTGCATAAGGGAGCTGAATAGCTCTGCTGCTCACAAGGAATATACAGGCACTGTGACCTACCCAGGGCCACGTGGCTGAGCTCTGATGCACCATCACAATGCCAGAAAGTAAATGATAATACATGCCTGATCTTGAATGCAACAGGAATTACAAGATAAACAGTCACCCATGCTCTTGGATTGCCATTAATCTCTGCAGGAAGCACCAACGGAAAGTGTTATTAAGAATAATTTGGGAATTAAACTCTACTTAAAAAAAAAAACAACCCAACCCTGGAAAAGAGAAACCCTCCAGCTTTAGACTGAAGCAAGGGGAGCTTTGCCAGGTGTTGGGAGTACAGAGAGGGCTTGGAGTGCTTCACAGAGCTGCAGCTGCGTCTCTGCCTTTAATGAGAGCTTGTTTACTCTGCCTGGGAGCACGCACTCTCCACAGGCCCCTCTCAGCTCCTGCTGATGGCAGGTGAAGCTTATCTGCCAGATAGCGCTGGCTCTGGGCATCCAAGAGAGCCATCAAGCCCCTATTCTGACAGGCAGTAGCAAGAACTAATACAGGTGATAATTAGTCACGGCATTTGGCTTCCTTTCACTGTTAGAAGAAAGAAGAGCTCTTCTCCTATAGGAATGACATAAATGTCTATTTCCCAGAGCCAGGCTGGATTGGAATTGGCTTTATGCATTGCCAAATAGAAATCTGGAGCTGTGCAAGTGAGAGCTCTGGAGGTTCCCTGCGGAAAAGAGTCACAGGAAAAAAGCAGGTAAACGGTGACAAGTGGGGCCGAGGTCCCCTTGGCTGCCTGCTACCACGTGGGGAAACAGGCAAATCTCTGCAGCCTAGGAAAGTGTGGGGTTTCCTCTCTCTGAAATGAGTCTCCTCAGGCTGGGAGAGGAGACCAGCCAGATCTCCGCGACCTCCAGAGGAATAAAGTGGGGTCACACGTCTCTCCAGAAAGCAACACTGTTTTTTGCAGGTCCTTGGGCCTGCAAGTAAAGACTCGGGAACAGCCTTGCTAAAGTCTGCTGCCAGTAAAGACTGAAAGTGGGAAACTTTCACATTCAGACTAAAACCAGCATACTTACAAATAGAGGTGTGTTTGGACTTTGTCCCCCACTCCATTTGCATAGCATCTCCACTTGACGTTAGCTAGTGGCCCCCTACCAATAATAAGAGCTGGGAAGGAACAGCCCAACAGCTAATTCCAGGTCCCTCCAGCAAAATACACACAGCACCCCAAGGATGGTCTGGACATTAGAGAGACACAGTGGTGTGATAACAAGGTCACTGCAGACAAGCAGCAGCAAAGGCACACTTCCATCTGTCTAAATCTTTGAGTATGTTTGAGCATAATGGTGTACTGAGGCTAAAGGACTGGAAATGTAGGATGACGTGCTTAAATGCACAACCTCTGTTTGCCCTTGTGAGGATTATGAGCCATACCTAAAAGTGCACTGCCACAGGATGAGGTAAATTGGCTTTTATTGAAACATACTGTAATATGAAGGAGGGGGGCTTGGGGGGAGATTCCAATTTAACACAAGTACATTGCATTTCAGGCTCCCAAATAACTATTGATATCTCCTGTCCTGGAGCAAATCACATCTTTCTTGACAAGTCAGACAGCTGCTCTTTCTCTATCTTCCTTTTGTTATCTTTAATAGCCATGGATTGTTGTGGTACCTTGAAAAAAATGTTTGCGACTTACTTGATGGATGTTTCACCTCCTGCTATTAGCCCTGGTTCATGGGTTCACCTAATGCCTGCTCCTGCCTACCAAACTCAGACCAAGTGCATCTGAAATGAGGGTGTGCGGGGTGTCACTGCGCAGTGGGGGCAGCGCACGCTGTGTAGAGCTCCCCGTCCCCTCCAGCTGGCAGCCGGTGGGGTGAACAAGCTCTCTCGGTTGGCCTGAAATACAGTTAAGGTAGAAGCAATCTCAACCTTGTCTGGTCCAGGCTTCTGCTCAGAGCAGGGACAATTTTCAAGTCCTATGAGGTGGCTCAGGGTCTTCCCCAGCTGAGGCCTGACTATCTCCAGGGAAGTAGATCCCACAGCTTCTCGGGGCAAACATTCCCATCGTTGATCACGATCATTGTGGAGATTTTTTTTTCAATTTGTTTAAGATACGGGAATACTGGTATTTTAATTCAGGAATACTAACAATTCTAAGATAGGACTAAAGAAAACCATGGCTAAATTTGACCAATTTCACACAGACTTTGAATTGAAAAGACAAAGGAAATCTCTTTCAGGCTATCAGCTGTCCTAAAGTGTGTCGCAGAAAAAAAAGACGAATGTGGTAGAAATGGCTGGGGTGGTGATAGTGCAGCTATTCCCTCGCTTTCCTCTGTCAGATTTTCTTGCCCCCAGACCTCAGTCAACACCATGGGCTGTGTAAGGTCTCCCCAGGCTGCTCCAGGTCAGCCCTAAAATGTGCCAGGTCAGCCTAAAAACCTTCTACAGCAAACCAAAGTGTGTGTGGGGATAAGCTAAGTTACGTGTCTTTGTGGTGCGAAGGAGGAGTGCTGTTATTGACCATTCAGCCAGCACAGCCGTAGGGGCACAGCCTTCTGTGTGCAGGCACTACAAAGAGCTGGAGGGGTAACAGTTTGAGCAGCCCTGATCCCTTCGGCAGCCTGTCTGTGGCACTCACTCACTTGCCCTGACACTGAGAGAAACAAATACAGCTAGAGACCTGTACCTGTTGGAACAAACTGTCCAAAATCATCAAAGGGCAACTAATAACAACTGCCAACTGCTATCATGCATTTAGGAGCAACCTTTAAACAAGAGCATTTAAAAATCTGCTTCTAGGGAACATCCTAGAAGCTGATGGGTATCATGGAAGTCATATGTAACCCAGCATTAGCTACACAGGTGCGTCTGATTTTTGTGTCTCTATTTGCCTGATTAATCTGTGATTAAGAACTAATGGTAGCTGCATGTCCCCAGTAAGGTTTTATATTCCTGAATGGTAAAAATCAACGCCTTTGGAACAGACTTTAGAACAAGCATCACTTTGGAGGGGCAAGACTGGCACATTTAGTATGGAGTTTTGGCAAGTATAGTAATAAACAGGGTATTCTTTATACGTTGCAGTGGTGCGCACACATGCCCATTTTTCATGCGCCAATGGAGCATTCAGTATTGGGATTGGCCCTTCCAACACTCAAGTGAGGAGAAGGGATTTAACTTCTGCTCTAATGTGTGCACTGTGTGCTCCTCTTAGCTCTTGTGTATTCTCCTTTTGTAGCTGAGACCAAAAGAGAGGATTTTTTTTTTTTTTTAAAATCTCACATTTGTAGCTATCAGCTAAGAAGAACACTAACAGAAAGGGAAACATAGATCCTCCACCATGAAATTAACAGCTATGCTNGCTGAGACCAAAAAAGAGGATTTTTTTTTTTTTTTTTAAAATCTCACATTTGTAGCTATCAGCTAAGAAGAACACTAACAGAAAGGGAAACATAGATCCTCCACCATGAAATTAACAGCTATGCTTTGTGATTTGAATAGGTCCCCAGTGGTACCCTTCCCGTGTTGGCCTGCAACTAGAACGCAGTAAGTATTCCTATGGTTGAATACAGACACCTAATTCACATTACTAATTCACTGGCAAGTTCTCCTCCTAACAGTATTTCTCTCTAGATATTTGTTATTGGGTGAACTGTTAGCACTTTTTCATTAATTAATATCAATGATTTACTTATTAGCTTTCTCATTAATAAAGGAATCTAATGGTTTTCATAACCCCTGAGTAAAAATGTTCCAGAATACAATATATGATCAAATAATGAAGACAAAGCAGGTTTTAAACCATTCACTCACTTCCCTCGCTAGCACTGCATTATCCGTTTTAATGCTTGCTCTCAGCCTCATCAGAAGATGCAACTGGCTGCAGGAGGCAGCTCCTTTTTTGTGCCAGGACGGCAGTTCTGGGTGGACATGGCAGTGGGAGATGAAGCTGCCACAGGCTGTGTGACATTTGGTCTGTGGACACGTGGTGAAAATGAGGGCTCAGCACCCGGTGGAATTTAGCACCCTCATTCACTTCAACAGCCAATAAACATATATTGAAAGGGAGACGCAATACAGATACTGGAAAAAAGAAGTGTTGCAGCCATGGCAACACCCCATGCCAGTGGCTGTTGGGGTTTTCTAATATCCAGCTCACTGCCTCTATAAAAAAAAAAAAAGAACCAGATGTTGCCATTTTACGTCTCTACCTGTACGATCTAGGTCCATCAGGAGTGGAAGCAGATGCCTCAGAATACTGTGCAAAGTAATATAATGCTCAGATACACTTGGTCTGCCCTGGTCAGACAGCTTACAAAGAGATCTTGGACTGTGGGCCTTTGCCCCAGAAGTTGCATTCATCACGATGGTGCCACCTATTGTAAAATAACCTGAGAATGCAAACACTTCAGCAAAAGATATCTGTGAGGGAGACACGGCATAACATTGACTTTCCCATTAGTCTTGCAAGACAGAACAAAAAGTGCTCTATGAAATTGTCTGTGTGATTGCATGGCATGTCTCTAATGGTCTAGATTAACAGAGATAGCATCTTAACAGTTGCTGTGCGCTGCTGCCCAGTGTCATGTCAGCCTAATGCTTTTGCTAAAATGAGAGGAGAATAAGTCTCATAGAAATGCTCTAAGTTGCTGACCTGGAGAAACAGTACCAAGTGACCAAAATAAATCAGAATGCAGGTTAGGCCTACACCGTGACCATTAGCAGGGCAGCCTACTAATGCTGAGCCTCTGAGGGGACGCCTGTTGTTCATGCCATCTCCTCTTCCCTTTCTGTCATTACAGAGGGGCCCTATTTGAAGGATTCCATCAACATTCAAAGCCTTGCCGTTTCCTCCATCATCACACTGTATTTTACAGACCTGGGTCAGCAGGTCGGCTGGACCACAGTAAGTATGTCCTTGTAACAGTCAACACGATACATCTTAATGTACAATGCGTTTTAACATCAAATTATTCCAACTTCCTCATCCTGTCTTTCCCTTTGTCAAATGGTGTAATTATCAGCAGTCAAAACAGAATTAAATGGACAGTGAGCCAAGTTATCAATGTGCTAACTCTGACATCCAATGAAAGATTAGGAGGTGGACATAACAGTATGGCCTGAGGGAAATAAAATCAATTTTTAAAAACAGTTTTAGCTTATCTAGGGTTTATATGCCTGTGCAGGACCTGTAGCCAAATACATCCATTTGCTGCAAAGCTCGTCTGCTTTGAAAGTGGAAGGATATTAAAAGTAAAAAATGGATTTCTGGTAATCCTGTTACTAATGCGTAAAAATTACTGGATGAGAATGTCTTACTCTTTGTGCACCTGAGGAACAGTTCTGAGAGAGTGGTGAGGCCAAGGATTCCAGGCCAGATATGAATATCTCTGTAAAACAAAAGCATTTGCCATGAGCAACAATGCCTGTATTATGCTGTGGGCAGAAGTGTGGTCTGTTTTCACTTCTGGTGTCAGTTTGACTTCAGTTACTTTCCTGTGAGCAGCGGTTGGAAGGTCGGGGTGGCAGGAGAGAGGCAACACGCTCCAGCCAAACGGGGCTGTGGGGAACTCTAACTTTACGGGCTCATCTGTGCCCGCAGGAGGAAGTGAAAGGTTCAATTCTTTCACAGCCCAAAGACAGAAGACAGCAGAAGGGTATGAAAGGACAGTGAGGGAATGGGAGATGAAGAGACCTTTACAACGTCCTTCAGCATCCGTATGTGGCGGAGCTGAAAGTAGTCTCACTACTAGACCGACATAGCTTTTGATATAGTTTGCATGTACTGTGTTAGCTGGAGAAACACAAAGGGCACATCTTCAGGTTGGGTAACAAGATCCCCAATTTTTGCAGTGAGAAACTTGAGTAAGAATGAACTACAGTTTCTGAAAGCCATAAAAGCCATGATGAGACTATCCATAGCAATGGAAAACAAATGACCAATTGCTTGCAATTCCTTTGATGAAGCAACTGAGTTTTTGCTAACTGGCATTATGGCTGTTGGACAAATTATTAGATTCTTACTTCAGGCAGCCCACAGATTCCACCCTGCTCATGTGGGAAGACCACAAGGCCCACTGACAAGCCACTGCTCTTCCTTGGCTGTGCCTATATTATGGTGGAGCTTGTGAGCGTCAGGTCTTTAGGCGGCTTGCAGACCATGGTAGCAGCTCTTCTCTCCAGTAGGTCACTATGGGCTAGGAAGCATTACTGCAAGATGCTTAGAACAGGCCTGCTATTTCACAGCTCCTTGTCCGTTAAACAGTATGCTCAGGGTCAACGTTACTGCCAGAACTGCCCTTGACTTTGAGAAGAATCAGCTCCTGCATCACCCCTGTCAGGTCACACGTACATCTCACCTCCTCAAGCTCACATGCATTTCTCTCTCCAGGGAAGCAGATAGCAGCACAAACTCTGGGACATTTTAGCCCATATGAATAAGAACATGACCTATATCTCTCCTTCCCAGTTCTAACAACAGGACCCAAATCCCTAGGTGGTGACAAGCAGTTTACTTCAGTGGAGTAAGGGTAGTTCACGCTGTGTGACCTACCTGTTTCAGTAGAGGTCTGCTGAGGCTGTACCCCACTGATTCCCATACTGATTAATGACCCGCTAGAACATACTGATTAATGCTAGTTTGGGTCCTATTTCCCCTGCAACCCTTCCTGCCACCTCTCAACTGTGCAATTTCCTTGCAAAGCAAAATTGTGAGTCGTGCAGTCGCCTGTTTGCTACAACTAAGTAATCTGCAAGAACCTTATTTATTCTCTCCTTTCCCGGTGGTTTATGTAGCCTAAGACAGTAACATAACTAAAGCTTAATATCCCATTATAAATAGTGCAGTTATGACTAGGCGTTGATACTGCAGGCAGTAGCATTTTTTAATGATTTAATCTGTGTGTGCAGAAAGTTGACTCCATGAGTTTCTGAATATTCCTCTTATCCCATTCTGTTCCATATTCTAAATTGTCTCCATTCTTAGTGGGAGAAATCTTATTCCTAGCCACATCATTTAAACAGTCAAGAGATTTTTATATTATAGCTAGTCTATAGCAATAGAGAAAAAGTTCATAGAAGATTTTATTCTGACAATAGCAATTAAGAATGTATTTGTACACAGGATGTATAGTTTTATTGCCATTTTTACTGTGCTTAGAGCTCCCATTTCCCCATTTCCCTTGATGCTCTATCAGATTTATGCACACAGTGAGGGATGCCTCTGATTGAAAGGGTTGACATTTAAATAAACAAGGCACAGAATAAAAATATCCTTATCTCATCAGCAAAATGATAGTTGAGGTACAAAGGGCCACATGAAGATCTGGACTCCAGAACAGACACAGAAGCACATGGAGATATGTTGGTGCTTCACAGGTTGATGCATTCGGCATGGATCTGTCTAGGGTAAAAGTAAGCACACAAATGGGTCTTTTGGGGCTTTGTCACCTCACTGGAGATCACACTTGAGATGCCCACCTGAGGATCAAGAACATTAAGACTCCCAGTGCTGGGGACAATGAGTTTTTTGTGTTTTTTAAAAGGGGAAAGTGGTATCCACCTCCACCTCATGGGAGCAGTACCCTCTCCAGGCACATTGTAAATTAAGAGATGATGCTGTTGTCTGTTCCCAAACAAGCAGTTTGTGTCCCTAAGTCTAGGAGCTTATTTCTGAACCTCAGCTTCCCTTTTGGAGCATGACTTGTCTCTGATTTACTGGTCCTTGTCACACTCCATCTTGGTGGCCCAATAGTTTGTCGTTCTGTTGTCTACTCATTCCCTCTGTAAGAGGCTGCCGCTTTGCAGAAAGGATGTTACCTTCTCATCCTCAGCCTTCTTAAAACATGGTTGCATGGGGACCAAAATATTTTTGGTGTTTTGTGGCTGTGAAAGCCCAGACATCCCCTGGGCTCAGGTTACACCACAGCTCTGAAATTGGTTGACCAGATTTCAGAGTCACAGAATCATAAAATTGTCTTGGTTGGAAGAGACATTTAAGATGATCAAGTCCAACCATTAACCTTGCACTGCCAAATTACCACTAAACCATGTCCCTCAGCACTATGTCTACATGTCTTTTACATACCTCGAGGGATGATGACTCCAGCACTTCCCTGGGCAGCCTGTTTCAATGCTTGACAACCCTTTCAGTGGAGAAATTGTTCCTAATATCCAGTGTAAACCTCCCTTGGCACAACTTGAGGATGTTTCCTCTTGTCCTATCACCTTTTACTTGGGAGAAGAGACCAACTCCCACCTCACTACAACCTCCTTTCAGGTAGTTGTAGAGAGCGATAAGGTCTCCCCTCAGCCTCCTTTTCTCCAGGCTAAACAACCCCAGCTCCCTCAGCCGCTCCTCAGAAGACTTGTTCTCCAGACCCCTCACCAGCTTTGTTGCCCTTCTCTGGACCCGCTCCAGCACCTCAGTGTCTTTCTTGTGGTAAGGGGCCCAAAACTGGACATGGTATTTGAGGTGGGGCCTCACCAGTGCTGAGTACAGGGGGACAATCACTTCCCTAGTCCTGCTGGCCACATTATTCTGGAAAGAGGCCAGGATGCTGTTGGCCTTCTTGGCCACCTGGGCACACTGCTGGCTCATATTCAGCTGGCTGTTAACCAACACTCTGAGCTTCTTTTATACCAGACAGCTCTCCAGCCGCTCTTCACCAAGTCTGTAGCATAGGGTTGTTGTGACCCAAGTGCCAGACCCAACACTTTGCTTTGCTGAACCTCATACCATTGGCTTTGTTCCATTGATCCAGCCTGTTCAGATCCCTCTGTAGAGCCTTCCTACCCTCAGGCAGATCCACACTCCTGCCCACCTTGGTGTTCTCTGCAAATTTATTGAAGGTGCGTTCGATCCCCTTGTCCACTTTGTTGATAAATACATCAAACAGACCCAGCACCAATACTGAGCCCTGGGGAGTACCACTTGTGACTGGCCACCAACTGGATTTAACTCCATTCACTATACATTTTTCATCTTGATCATCCAGCCAGTTTTTAACCCAGTGAAGTGAACGCCCATCCAAGCCATGAGCAGCCAGTTTCTCTGGGAGAATGCTGTGGGAATCGGTGTCAAAAACATCTAATATGTGTGTATCTAAGTGGTTTAGTAGCTCACTAACCATTTCCTCTTGGATTATGGGGGGTTCATTCTGCTCCCCATCTCTGTTGTCCAGCTCAGGGGGCTGGGTACCCAGACAACAGTTGCTCTTACTCTTAAAGACTGAGGCAAAGAAGGCATTAAGTACCTCAGCCTTTTCCCCATCTTTGGTCGCTATGTTTCCCTCTGCATCTAATAAAGGATGGAGATTCTCTCTAGCCCTCCTTTTGTTGTTAATGTATTTATAGAATCATTTTTTATTGGCTTTTATGGCAGTAGCCAGATTAAGTTCTAGTTGGGCTTTGGCCCTTCTAATTTTCTCCCTCATAGCCTCATAAAATCTTTGTAGTTTTCCTGAGTGGTCTGCTCCTTCTTCCATAGACCATAAACTTTCCTTTTGTTCCTGAGGTCCAGCTAAAGCTCTCAGTTTAGCCAGGCCACTCTTCTTCCCCACTAACTGATCTTTCAGCACATGGGGATGGCCTTGCCCCTGCTTCTTACCCATAAACACTCAACCCGATTGTTACCATCATTAAGCTCAAGACAATCAAAACATTCCCTAACAAACAGTGCTACCCCACCACCTCTCCTTTCTGGCCTATCCCTTCTGAGGAGTTTACAGCCATCCAGTGCAGCACTCCAGTTGTGCGTATCATCCCACTATGTTTCTGTGGTGGCGACTATATCATAGTTTTCCTGTTGCACTATGGCTTCGAGGTCCTCCTGTTTGTTGACCGCGCTGCATGCATTGGTGTAGATGCACTTCAGTTGTGCTACTGATCCCATCACCTTTTTAGGAGAGAAGCCCTAAACCTGACCATTCCCAGGTGGTTCCGTGATTTCTAGCCCATCAATATCCCTTGTGTCTTTGCTATCGCATGACCCTCCATCCCTTGCCTTCACTGGGTTGACAGACTGAAGGACCTCACTAGCACGCCATCCCACAATCATTGATGTGCCACCCCCAGGCTTGTCTCTAGCAAGCCTGGTTTTATCCCTCTCCTCCTTCAAATCTAGTTTAAAGCCCTTTTGATGCGCCCTGCCAGCTCCTGTGGAAATTTTTTTTTCCCCCCTTTGAGACAGGTGTATGCTGTCTGGCGCTCGCAGGCCTGGTGTCATGCAAACCGACCCATCATCAAAAAACCCAAAGTCCCACCAGTGACACCAGGCTTGGAGCCAGGTATTGATCTGTTGGGTTCTTCTTGTTTCTTCCTTATCACTCCCTGCAACTGGAGGGATAGAGAAGAACACTGCCTGTGCTCCTGATCCCTTAACCGGTTGTCCCATGGCCCTGAAGTCTCTCTTGATTGCCTTCAGATTTCTTGCAATTTTATTGCTGCCTATCTGAAAAATCAATAATGGGTAATGATCTGGCCGTACCACAGTGGGAAGCTTTCTCACCACATCTTTAACCCAGCCCCCAGGGAGGCAGCAGACCTGCTGCCAGAAGTGGGTCTGGTCTGCATATCAGGCCTCCTGGTCCCTTCAGGAGGAAGTCACCTATGGCAATGACCTGTCTTTTTTTCATCATGGGAGTAGTTTTGATGCAGGGCATAGGCTGACGTAACCTCAGCAACACTTCCAAGCTAGACAAACTATCATCCTCATTACTGTTGGGTTCCGCTTACAGAGCCTCGTTCCTGTTATGGAAGGCGACCTGGGAAGGTGGGACTGTTGCTGAGTAGGGACGTGTCTGCTGCACCAGGCAGGAGCTTGTCACCATTGTCCCCTCTCCTTCAGGTTACTGTGTTCAGTCAGGTGGAGAGAGGGTAGGGAATCCTCCATATTATGTATCTTGTCTTCCTGTTGGGACTGTCATGGGAGGTAGGATGTGATTCCAGTGGTCAGCCTCTCTCTCAACAAGCTCTAGAGGCTGGGTTGCTCCGAGGGAGGACAAACTGGGGTGAGGGATCTGCAGTTCTCCTCCACTGGAGCAATAACTTGTCAATGTCCTCTGAGAATGAGGCCCTTTCCTGGGATAATGTGGGTAGAAATACAACCTCAGCTGGCTCTTTTAGAAGAATGGAGGCCCTCAAGGCTCATCTCCAGAAAGCAATTCAGGGAGAAACAAAACCTGTGTCTTAGTATCATGGGTTTTGTTAGAACTTGCTCTCTACTCTGCCTTCCTTTTATAAAACAAATATAACCTGAAACACATAATTTACTTCTGCACAAGATTTATCAAGCCCTTTACCCTACCTGGGAGGGCCAGCTGAGGTTTGCTGACTGATGCTGCAGAGATACTAACGGGAGCTGAGGTTACAGATCTTTTCTATACGCCTCCTGCACGGACTGTACCCCAAGGCGTGTTTGAAATTCCCACCACTGGAGAGATGGGTTTTATTTTTAATCTCTGTCCAATTTTGGGCCTAAGCATGTTTGACAGAGGCGTCTTTTTACATATTGCAATGTGGCATGTCACTTTTTGAAACATGGCTGGCATTTTACTGCTAAGAATTCATACTGCTGCTGTAGTCAAAAGGAGAAAGAAAACCATTCTTCCTGCTCAAATTCAGACTTCTGTTAAAGCTTTCCTCGTTTGAGCAGTGATTGAAATTTCTGATTTATCAGCTTCTGTTGTCTAGTTGCGACCCAGGCAGGCTACCAGAAGGATCAAAATAGAACTGAGAAAAAACAGCATGGAACTGTGAAAAATAAATTTTACCTCCAAGTCTGTGAATTTCATAAGATTAACCCTGAAACAGAGTACCTCAGTAAATATTTTTTGTAACTGGGATTTAAAATTAGGGATTGCTTAAATACTTTGACTCCTGAAAGCCTTAAAATACTGAGGCTGGCAGCAGAACTGCACCATTTGCTTAGACTATAGTTGCTTAGTTTGTGCATTTTTTTACTTTGTGTTTATACAGTCACACATCCCCC